>JXCR01148956.1:81742-121664 GCA_002079205.1 Phalaenopsis hybrid cultivar
AATTGGGTGAAATTTGGGGACTTAGCCAATTTGGGGCTAAATTTGGGAATTTTGGATTTAGGCCAAAATCAAATGGATTTGAGAATTCACCAATGCCAATTGATGGGTTATTTTTATGTATATGAATGTTATAAAGATTTTTCAACATTAATTGAGGCCAATTGACTAGGCTATGGGTTCAATTTGGTGAGATTAGGTCATATGGTCAAAATTGGGGTTTTGACCCAAATCAAAATTGGGCTCAAATCATGGACCAATTGAGCTTGGATTTGGTTTATTTTGGTCATATAAGAAGTTAATTTGAGCTTAGGATTGGAATTGGTCTCAATTGAGATCAAATTGATGGACATTTGAGTTGGATTTGGGGACATTTGGGTCTTTAAAGGGCAATTTGGGGATTTTGATTATAGATGGTCAAATTGGCCAAATTGGGTCATGTGGTTGTTGAGAGAAATGAAATTGGGAATATTTTGGATTTATTAGGATTTTCTGGGAGTTTTTGAAATTTTTGGAATTTTGAGTTATGGAGGGGTATTTTGGTAATTTGGGGGTGTTTTAGGGGTAAAAGGCCAAGATGGGTATTTTGGTAGAGTTGAGGTACTAATCATCACCAACAATCCATGGACCAATGGAAACCCCATTATGGGTCCTCTACATAGTGGTCTTAGCTAAACCATAGCCCTAGGGCTAGTAGGTTTAGGGGACGTCTACATGAGTATCCCAAAAGATCAAGGGATCAAAGCCTAGAATTTCAGGGTTTAGAGTGGTGAGTGATTGTGAGTGCAAGTGATTGCAAGTGAGTGCATTAGCTCCAGACCAACATCCAAGGTCAACCTTAAGGTCCAGCAATCCTAAGGGTGGCTCATCTTGAGTTTCCCCAACAGTGACCCTGCCTACTAAGTATTTAGAGGTTAAGAGCAATATGCGGAACTTCAAGTTGAGTGGAGAAGAGTTTAGAATTTCTAATGATTAGGGTTCCATGTCTAGTTTTCTAGGAATAGTCAACAGGAAAAGTCCTATGGCTAGACCCTAGGCTACTAAAGAGGAAAAACTAAACCTCAACAAAAAAATGAGGTCAACAGTCCAACTTTTTCAATTATTCTGCTTCATCTTCAGTACTTTCTCCTCCTCTAATATCTCTCATAGACTGGCTATAAATAGAGTCCTACTCTCTCATGAAGGAGGATAAAGGCTGAGTGTTAGATCAGGAAAAGGGGGAGAAGCTAAGAGTCATTTTGGATTTGAAGTCTCAACGAACACTTCCTGACTTCGTAGTAGTTGATGACCGTCAACTAATACCTGCCAGCCAGCATCAACCACCACCTGTCATCACCTACAATGAAGCATCTTACTGAGTAATGATTTATATTATGGACTAACAAAGCATCCTATAGAGCAACATGATGCCCTCAATACAGTTTAATGATGAGCCCAAAAATGGTGTAACGATGCACCTTATATAGTATAACAATTACTGACCTTATAGCACTCCTCTGTGGCCAACCAATGCTATCACATCTCACCACTATGACCTATGTGACCAACTATCACCTAACTAGCTCACTGCTCATGTGGCTCCCAACTTTAGCCTCTATGGTCTAAGGGCATTACACAGGTCACCACCACTACAATCTATGTAAGAAACTATTCCCTACATGGCTCACAGCTCATGCAGTTCCCAACTTCAACTTCTATGGCATATGGATTTTATTAGAGCTCTCAACTTCGTCTTTTGTGGGATACATACTTTAATTAAGCTCAACACTATAGCTTATGTGACAAACTACAATCTACGTGTGTCATATTGTGTGAAGCTCCCAACTTTGTTCTTTGTGGCTTACAAATGTTAATGAAACCCACAATCTATGGCCTAAAAACAGTAACATAACTTACCATAACGATCTATGTGGCTCACAGCTCATACAACTCTACACTCAAATATTTGTGGCCTACTTATGTTAGTGCAACTCTCTACTACAACCTATATTGTTGATTGCTATTTTGAAAGCACTCAGCTATAAACTCAGTGACCAACAGTCCCTAGCATAGCTCACCACTATTACTTATATGACCAACTACAGCCTATGTGGCTCACAACTCATGCAGTACATATCTATCAACTACAGTCCTCGTGGAAAATCAACACTTTTGAAGCTACCATCAACAGTCTTTTTTGGTAACAACCAATACAACTTTCAACTATGGCTTCTACAATAAGCTGAGACTAATACAACCACAAAAAATTATATTAGTTGTAGCTCAATTACGACTATTATACGGGGATAACCATTGTACATTTAAAATTCTATTTTTCTAATTTCAGTAGTAGGGTGGACCTATGCGCTCACGATTAATTAGTGGGTTACTTTGTGTGGGCTAGGTTTAGTATTTTTTTCCTTCTTCGAGGGTTTCCACATAAGAATAGTAGTGAATCCCTCTTCTACTCATCTTTTATCTGTATATGTGTTAGATCCTTGTGTAATGTTAAGATGTTATTTTTTTCCTCTTCCACTGCAAATCTTCTAACATGCAAAAGTTAAGCACCATTTGTGGGAACCAAAGTATCTTCAAGTTTGAGATGCTCAGCCCCTGCTTCATTTTCCAATGATGCACATCTCCCAATCGGTGAATGATTGTCAAAGACACTCTCACCATTCTTGGTTTCATCAAAAGGGATGAATTTTACAAAAGGATGACTTTCAAAATATTTTCACACCGGTGAAACCTTCACTGAAGTCCTGAAAATTTAATCATGTTATGCTTTAAGCACGATTATGGTGTGATGGTTATTCCACATCTAATCTAGGCATTAATTTTATAGGAAAAATTTTTAGGTTGTAGGGAAACCTTTATTAGAGTCTCAAAAGGACATTCATGCTAACATTCTAGGCAAAATTATTGTAGGTTTGTCTTCCCATAATCTATTCAAACTTCAAGTCTATAAAGACTAGTTCCATTCTAGAGCAACATTCCCTGTAACCTCAAAATGTCATTCACATCAACATACCAGAATGATTGTGGTGAGATAGTCACCCCACATTTCAATTTGACATCGTCTATAAGAACCAACTCTATAATGTGGGCTACTTTTGTTACAACTTTGAGGGGATACTCATGTCAACATCTTCACATCAATAAGTGACCTGAAATATTTGACCAAAATTTGCTTCCTTAGCAACCCCGTCTTACTAGAGTTCTTTCTCACCACAACAAGCTTATATATTCTAGGTTTGATAAATGGGCTAATTTATAAGTTTGTTTACATAATACCTCCGCCGATGGAAAAAAAATTAAAAAGAATAATAAAAAATCACAAAATGTTATCACAAACATATTTCTGACAAATATTAAGGTTCATCTTAGCTAATGCCCTAGTTTAAAAAAAATACAAAGCATCTCTGACATCGTATTTCAAGCTTAATCGATTTAAGGAACACTCATTCTATTATATTCCATAATAGGCTATGATATTCAAGTATAAGATCTGACTAATAGCCTCTGATAAGTCTAAATTCTTTATTGAATTCCTTTGAGTTTGTCCATAACAGGTTAATATAGTTAAGTATCTTTGACTATACAACCTAGGATGAGTCTCACATTATTCATGAACTGCAGTTAAAATAATCCTTTACAAGCTATAATCATTGAGTTGATGCTTTGATTTAATAGCCTAAGAAAGAACAAACGTCCTTATGTGCAAATACAATCTTCACTTTTCCCCCTAGAAGGCATATCCATGAGGAGGTCTTAATGCAAAGCTAGTATTGTATAGGTTCCTTACTAGAAAGATTCCATGAGAATAAGTGGTTAATAGGATCTCCACTCAAAAAACTTAGAAGGCCAAAAGACTCAAAATATATAGGTACATTAAAAATCTCAAAACGCAAAAGCCTCGATAGAATTTGATGCCACTATGTTCCTATTACAAAGATTGGACAACACCTACCCAAAATTTAGGCAATGTTATCCTAAATTTTTTTTTAAATCATCCTAAAAGCAAGGCAATGAGAACTCTGATGTTTGGCAATAGCATCCTTGAAGTTCAGTGACAGCTCAAAAAGAGAAGTATCATCAATCGCAAAAGCAACATCCATATTTTTTCCTACAACCCCTGAAATATTTGAGCAATAAAATATCAATCGGAAGAAATGTGTATAGACAAACACAACATTACTATACATATCCCATATCAAACACTTAAACTTCTATAAAGACTAAGACATACTAGTATAAAAGCTACAATTACTCAACAATAGAGAAGAGAATAGCCTACTACAATATCCTACTTATTATCAGGAGTGTGCTCCTAGAAGCCACACTTAATTGTCCACATATCAAGCAAAAAGAAAAATCTTTGACTTTTGATTGGTTGTCAGTTCATCATTGTTAGCTATAATCTAATGTGTATCATATGGATCCTTTCCAGAAGACTTGATTGAATTTTTTTACATTCTATGTCCTTAACTATGGGTTCTCTTTTTTATGATATATATCTTCACTTAAAAAGTTTGTAAATTCTCTACATTCTGATTAAGTAGATGGTTTATCTTCATAAACCTGATCATCCATGTCTTTGAGGAAAGAGCCAATTCATCTTTAAAAATGATTAATATCACATCTTCAAAATTTTGGTACTTTTACATATTCTCAATAGGTTAGGATTCACCAAACATCAGCATCTCAAAATTTGCAAAGAAAACCTCCAAAAAGTGCAAAATCAATTTGGAAAAACTCCTCCATAATGTGCAAGAATCATGTGCAAAACCTCTGATACACCTTAAAATTACTTATTTTTAATATATATTTAATGTTCATTTTATACACATTTTTTATGATGTTGCACTTTAAAGGAAGGTATTTGGCATGTTTTTAAATTCAGTTACAAGAAATGGATATTTAGAGAAAATAAGGGAAAAATGAATCAAAATGTCACAAAATAATATGGTTTCATAGTGCTGGCCTTTGACACCATAACACCAGCTATCCGACGTGATGGGCGCCAAAGCGCCCCTGAATGCTGTCATAGCATCAGGAACGGTTTCTCTAGAAGATGCAATGATTTTGGGTGAATTTTGAAGAGGTGCTTGAAGTGACCCTTAATTATTTTCAGAAATCTAAAAAAGGGGTCAATGGCTGAACAAAAATGAGGACTTTTAAAAGAGAGTTAGTGAGTCTAGGGGGGTGTGAGTTAATGTTGATGAGAGTCTTTGTAAGAGAGGAGACTTTGATTGTGTAAGAAGAGTTTGGAGATTGCTTGAAGAAAACTTTTGCTTAGGGAGAAGACATAAAATGAGTAGTTTGTATTTGTGTTTGAGTTTTTCTTATTAATACTTAGCTTTCAATAAAAATCATGTGCTTTTGTTTAATCTCGATGAATTCTGAGTAGTTTTTCTTTCTTTTTCCTTATATAAAGGAATTAATCATGTGGGATAAGAATGATTTAAAGATTTCTTTTTATTTTAAAAATTATGATGACATTTTCACCGATTCTTCATTAACTTTGCAAATTTGCCACTTGTTATGTTAAAATCTGTTGAACATAATAACCCAAGATGGCTATGATTTCACCCAACTTGTGAATGCCACAACCATCTTAAAAGGAGGGCGACCACGATCTAAAGAAAGTACAAATAGATAAGGAGATAAGTTTTGATGGGCGTAGAATTGATGTTTCTAGAGTAACATGCTAGATTCTTTTATCAATTCGATCTTGGGTTTGAATCTAAGGGTCCCTAGTAGGTCTTATAGAGAGGGAACAATGGGTAATCTAGAAGTGAAAGGCTAGAATCTACTCAGCACTACTATAAAAGTTGAAACAAACTAAATGTTAGCTGATGTTCTTTACTAACACCGAGAGGGGATAAAAAATAGGTATGCTCATATTTGTCATAATACATTATTTTATAACTTTTATCATTCAAATCCTATACTGATTAAAAGCTCTTTGCAAGGAAAAATATTTTTCTTAATACTCGAACTCTTTTAAAAATTATTAGTCTTTTAAACTTTGTTCTTACTTTCTGCTTAAATTTTGATTGCACATAAATTTAGTTTTAATCCTTTACAAAGATTTCAACATCATTCTCATATCATATTTAACTGCAATTTAGATAGAAGTTTTTCTATGTCAATGTTAGAAAGTTACAGCTTCCATATGGGTTTGATACTGGGTTTTTTAAAAAAATCATATATTACTTGAAACGATACGTATATTTACGTAATACCTCTAGTGTAAAGTCTTATTATTTCTTTTATACATCATTATATTTAATTACACTAGCCGCTAAATATAATTTGATCATGTTTTGGAAATCTTTTGTAATATAAATATCTATGTAATTATAGGTTAGGTCAAGTTTTTGGCGTCATTGTCGGGGATGCGATGAAACTTTTTAACTTAGAATTTTATTTGAACTGTAGATTTATTTTAGGAGAATTAAAAATTAATTTTAGTACTTTTTCATTTTTGAAAATCATAAAAAAATTATTATAATACCCAAAAATTAAAAAAATTTATATGTTGAATTCTTACTTTTGTATGCGAAGTTCAGGATTTGAAGGTTTAGTGCCTTATGATTCGGAGTTAGAGTGAATGATAAAAAAAATTAGGAAACAAAATGAACTTCAAAATTTACGAGAAATTGCGAACAAATTACAAAATAACATTGAAAATCAAGCTGCTAAACAAGAACATCATAACATACAAAGACATTTAAGGGATTATACAAACCTTATAGCATACGAAATTAACTTAAGTATGCAAACCCCTTCTATAGTAGTTAACTCACTTGAACTTAAACATGTTATTATACAAATTTTATAAAATAATCAGTTTGGAGGAACACCATCAAGGATCCAAATTTACATTTAGCAGTTTTTTAGAATTGTGATACATTTAAATATGATGGCGAATCAAATGATGTTGTCAAACTTAAACTTTTTTTCCTTTTTCATTAAGGGATAAAGCTCAGATATGGTTAAATTTGCTAGCACTTAGATCTATTAAAACTTAGGGAGATTTAGCACAGAAATTCTTGACTAAGTATTTTGCACTTTCAAAAACTGCTAAGCTCATAAGTGATATTACTTCTTTTACTCAGTATGAAGGTGAGTCAATTTACAAAGCTTGGGAACAATTTAAGGAACTCTTCAAGAAGTGCCCACATCATGCTTTATTAGACTAGTTAATCATTCAAACATTTTATAATGGGTTAGTAGGATCTCATAGATCTATCATAGACGTTGTTGTTAAAGGTTGATTAATGTCAAAACCATGTGATGAAACTTATGCATCAATTGAAGAGATGACTAAGAATAATTTTCAATGAGCCTTTGAAAGGGTAAATCAAAATAAAGTTGCCAGTATTCATGATAATATTTCGATGGTTGCATCTCAAATTGCAAGATCGTCTAGGAAAATAGACCAGTTTGGAACGGATTTTCCTCAAACACCTCATTTGATTGAAGAAAATTCATTAGAACAGACGATCGATTCTCAAACCTTAATAAAAACTTTAAATGCTTTTAATAATAGACTCAATAACCCATATTTTAACTATTACAACACAGCTTGGAAAAAACATCCCAATTTTGACTGAAATAAAAATTCAAGTGGTGAAAGTCAATAATGGGGGAACAATGAAGTAATCTCATTGAGAAACTGGAACATCCAGGGTAGTTCTAACTATAGACCTACTTATCCTCATGGATTTCAGAGTAACAAAAATTATGGAGGAGAAGTTGTCTATAGAAGTGGTTTTACAGATGAAAAATGAATTACAAAGTCAAAGTGCTGCTATTCAAAACATTAAGAATCAACTGAGACAAATTGCTAACACACTTAGCAATAGGCCTCAAGGAACACTTCCTAGTAATGTTGAAATCAATCTTAAAGAGAAAAATAAAGAACAAGAGCAAGTTAAAGCTGTCCACCTTAGGAGTGGAGCAAATTAAATGTTGGAGTTCAAAAAGATATTGAAGTTGAGAGAGAAAATAAAGAAACTGAAAAAACCTGAAGAAACTATTCCTAAGGAAGTAGAAATACCACACCTTTTCCACAAAAACATAAGTAGCAAAAGTTGGATCAACAATTCTTAAAATTTTTTGAGATATTTAAAAAACTTACAATTAATATTCCTTTTACATAAACTTTGGAACACATGCGAAGTTATGTCAAATTTATGAATGAAATTTTAAACAAAAAAAGGAAATTCAAAGATTATGAAATTATTGCACTTAGTGAAGAATTTAGCGCAATAATTCAAAAAAAAAACTTCCTCAAAAACTTAAAAATCCTAGTAGCTCCACTATACCTTGTTGGATTGGAGAAAACTTTTTTGAAAAAACTTTGTGATTTAGGAGCTATCATTAATCTCATGTCATTAGTAGAAGGTTAGGTTTAGGAGAGATTAATCCCACTACTGCAACCCTACAATTAGACAGTTGGTTAATCGATCTATCACCTATCCTAAGAGGGCTATAAAGAATGTGTTAGTTAAAATGGATAAATTTAATTTCTATCATTATAGAAATACATTTTATAATGGTATTAATATAAGGGTATAAATATAATTTCGACTGGAATTTCATAAATGAGAACATATTTTGTATTTTGCATTTATCTGAAAATCTGTCTGCCATTTCCTTTCATGTTATTTTTACATGCCGCCTCTTTTTAAGCTATATTATCTGTTATAATTACCTAAAAGAAATTTGAGGCTTCAATTTTTTTATTGAAAGTTGGTGCACCTAAATTTTAGCTTATGAGACTTCATTGTACATCATTACAATATTGCTCCTACAACAATAACTAAACCGTTGATGGCACCGATGTTAAAAATGAAACAAGGCAATTACAATAAATTCGTGGTATTTCATGAAACAGCCAGTCCAGCGTGATGAAACAAACAAGGTGGATCAAAAGTACTCTTTAAATCANTTTTCATGTTATTTTGCCATGACCCCTCTTTTTAAGCTATATTATCTGTTATAATTACCTAAAAGAAATTTGAGGCTTCAATTTTTTTATTGAAAGNGTACATAAAATAACTAAACCGTTGATGGCACTGATGCTAAAAATGGAACAAGACAATTACAATAAATTTGTGGTATTTCATGAAACAGCCAGTCCAGCGTGATGAAACAAACAAGGTGGATCAAAAGTACTCTTTAAATCANCAAGAACCCGTTTGGCATCACTGTTGTTTCCTATTTTTTATTTTTACTTTTTTATTTTGTTTTTAAATAACATGATTGGTTGGTATAATTATTTTTTTCTTATTTTTAAAAACACTTAAAATACTAAAGATGTTTTGAGTGTTTTTAAAAATATGTTCTAATTTTTTTAAAAAAAAAAGAGAACAAAATAATAGTTTTAAAAAAAACAAAGAAAATAAATCACAAATAGCCCCTCATTGGGAATTAAAACACAGTAAATCAACAGCAGCAGTTTATGTAGGGGTTTTTGATAAGTAGGAGAAGCTGCAATAACCTGAACCATCTCATTAGAAGCTAATAATAAGTTAGTTACTGCAATACTCCAAAGTGAAATGCTTACTTCGGCTGCTTAGGTGCCGTTTGAGATCAATCTATTTTCCTATTTTATTTTTAATTTATTTTATTTTCATTATATCCTTAATTGGGATCACTCATTGTTTTTAAAGACAAAAAGTAGCGCAAGCATGACAGAACTAAAAACAATTCAACGTGCATAATTGGGATCACTCATTGTTTTTAAAGACAAAAAGTTATCGAATCTATTTCTTTCTCATCGCTTGAGTTCAAATTTCATTAATTTCAATAACTTTAATTATTTCAAATGAGGTTTTCTTCTATATAACAGACAACAGCAAATTTTAAAAAATAATTGACTTTGAGGTAAAACAGTGCTCTAATCCAAAAGGAAACGGGTATTTTTTATATGCAAATTGCAATGAAGTCTACTTGTTTCTAATCACTAATATAATTTAGGCCAAATATAATAGCAATAATGATAGAGCACTAAAGCCAAGGAAAGCAAAAGAAGACNTGAATCTCAGATCTTCAATAAAGTATAAAATCAGGGAAAAAAATGACTTGATGAATTTTATGGAGGTCACCTGTGGTTTCATTACTGTACAGTATAGTTTCGAATTCGAACAGCCCTTTCTAAGCCAATGCAAGTTCCTCCTGCTGCTCATAGAGTTGGCCTTCTTGGTAAGGATTGAGGACTCGTCTAATTTCTTCGGAATTGAGTGTTTCATACTCCAGTAAAGCATTTGCAAGAGCATGCAGCGCATTTTCGTGCTGTAAAAGGATTTTTAAATTTAAAGCAAGTGAGAAAGAACATGAGTCCAAGAGATGAAAGAAAGATGTTAGATGGAATACAATCAGAGAAAAATTAAGGCAAGAAAAGTGTTAAAATTGTCCCTGATTTTTCGCAGGGAGTTAATTTAGTCCCAAAGTTCAAAAAAATGTCAATTTAGTCTCCTCACTTTTTTATAATGGGTTAAAATAGCCAATAGTGAGAACTATTTTAGCCCCCATTAAACTTAGCACTTTTATAACTGTGGGAATTAAATGATCCCATTTAAATAGTGAAGGGACGATTTTCACACTTTACTCGATTCAAGATATTAATCTTGGAAAAAAAAGGATATGAACAACGAAATTCAACAAAATGAAAGGACTATGGAACTGTTCTGATAGGTCATATCTTGAGATTAACTAATCAAATATGAGATTCATGGTTTAAGAAGCAAATGTGTCATGAAAAACGGCATGCAAAGTCGAANGAAAAAGTACCTTGTTATAGCTTAGGTTCATAGGACCGATGTGTTATAAAATGTAAATGTCAAACTTTTGAGTGTTAGATATGCAAATCCAAAGAATTGTGTGGCACGTAGCTTTCCCTAAAAAGATTGCAGTTTCACAGAAACTCTACAAATGCGCTTGTGACGTATTAATTGATTTGACTGCGAGAAAAAGGCTCACAAGTTGCAAACAAACTTTAGAACAAATATTATATATCCGTGTGTGTGTGTGTGTTTTTATGAACAAAACCGACCCACAATTGAAATATCTAAATTAGCAATAGATAAACAAAACAAACTCAAATAAACAAATAATTTCAGGGCCGTTTAGGATCACTTTGGTTTTTATGTTTTTTTAGTATTTTGATTTGATACAAAACATGCTTGATATGATTGATTAAGATATTGTTATTTTTTAAAACACTCAAAACACCTAAATGCTATTGAGTATTTTTTTAAAAAAAAACTTGTTCATTTGATTTTAGAAACAAAATAGAACATATAAAAAGCACAACAAATAAATATGCTTTTACAAACAAAAGAAAAATAAAATAAAATTAATCCCAAACAAGCCCCTAGCAATTACATCAAAAGCCTGGCAGCCCGGAGGCTGAAAAATGTTCCTACTTTAACAATAAATTTACAAAACAAAACTTCGATGAATTCAAAAAAACATACTAAAATACCAAACGAGAAAACAAACTAAAAGATGAAAATAAAAGAAACAGAAAAACCATCTCAACTATAGGCATGAAGCACAAGATAAACCAGGNTTTTGATGAATTCAAAAAAACATACTAAAATACCAAACGAGAAAACCAACTAAAAGATGAAAATAAAAGAAACAGAAAAACCATCTCAACTATAGGCATGAAGCACAAGATAAACCAGGTCTCAAGCTTGGATAACAAGAGAAGAAAAACTAAATGGAAAATCAATATAAACTTGCTGATTTGCAGCACTTATATTACTTAAATGACAAACAGCAAGCTAATACAAGCTTCTTACCAAAGGAGGAACACCCATTTTTGTTCTCAGTTCTCTTGGATGTTCACCCTCAGATTTCCGACCTTTCTCTGAAGCAAATTTAAGTTATGAATCCCTACAACGGTATTCTGAAACCATCTCTTTAAGCCATGAATGTCCTCTTAAGAATATGATGATGAATCTCAGATCTTCAATAAAGTATAAAATCAGGGAAAAAATTACTTGAAGAATTTTATGGAGGTCACCTGTGGTTTCATTACTGTACAGTATAGTTTCGAATTCGAACAGCCCTTTCTAAGCCAATGCGAGTTCCTCCTGCTGCTCGTAGAGTTGGCCTTCTTGGTAAGGATTGAGGACTCGTCTAATTTCTTCGGAATTGAGTGTTTCATACTCCAGTAAAGCATTTGCAAGAGCATGCAGCGCATTTTCGTGCTGTAAAAGGATTTTTAAATTTAAAGCAAGTGAGAAAGAACATGAGTCCAAGAGATGAAAGAAAGATGTTAGATGGAATACAATCAGAGAAAAATTAAGGCAAGAAAAGTGTTAAAATTGTCCCTGATTTTTCGCAGGGAGTTAATTTAGTCCCAAAGTTCAAAAAAATGTCAATTTAGTCTCCTCACTTTTTTATAATGGGTTAAAATAGCCAATAGTGAGAACTATTTTAGCCCCCATTAAACTTAGCACTTTTATAACTGTGGGAATTAAATGATCCCATTTAAATAGTGAAGGGACGATTTTCACACTTTACTCGATTCAAGATATTAATCTTGGAGAAAAAAGGATATGAACAAAGAAATTCAACAAAATGGACTATGGAACTGTTCTGATAGGTCATATCTTGATATTAACTAATCAAATATGAGATTCATGGTTTAAGAAGCAAATGTGTCATGAAAAACGGCATNTAGTATAAGCTAAAGTAAAATCCAATATTACTCTACATTCTTCATTAGTCATTTCAAAACCAAAGCCAGGATGAATATTTCTAATTTTTTTTACCATTCTACCAAGAAGTCCATTTAAATCTCTTACAATAAAAATTTTATTTAATAAACATCATTTGTATTAATTTTTCTAAGTTATTCCAAAATATTTCTTTTAAGCATATATCCAAACCTTAGAGATCTTAGTATCAACAACAATCCATAGACTTTTAATTATATCNGTTTGGCATCACTATTGTTTCCTATTATTTATTTTTACTTTTTTATTTTGTTTTTAAATAACATGATTGGTTGGTATAATTATTTTTTTTTTTTAATTTTAAAAACACTTAACATACTGAAGATGTTTTGAGTGTTTTTAAAAATATGTTCTAATTTTTTTTTAAAAAAAAAAGAGAACAAAATAATAATTAAAAAAAACAAAAAAATTAAATCACAAATAGCCACTCATTGGAAATTGAAACACATTAAATCAACAGCAGCAGTTTATGTAGGGGTTTTTGATAAGTAGGAGAAGCTGCAATAACCTGAACCATCCATTAGAAGCTAATAATAAGTTGGTTACTGCAATACTCCAAAGTGAAAAGCTTACTTCGGCTGCTTAAATGCCGTTTGAGATCAATCTATTTTCCTATTTTATTTTTAATATATTTTATTTTCATTATATCCTTAATTTGGATCACTCATTGTTTTTAAAGACAAAAAGTAGCGCAAGCATGACAGAACTAAAAACAATTCAACGTGCATAATTGGGATCACTCATTGTTTTTAAAGACAAAAAGTTATCGAATCTATTTCTTTCTCATTGCTTGAGTTCAAATTTCATTAATTTCAATAACTTTGATTGTTTCAAATGAGCTTTTCTTCTATATAACAGAAAACAGCAAATTTTAAAAAATAATTGACTTTGAGGTAAAACAGTGCTCTAATCCAAAAGGAAACGGGTATTTTTTATATGCAAATTGCAATGATGTCTACTTGTTTCTAATCACTAATATAATTTAGGCCAAATATGATAGCAATAATGATAGAGCACTAAAGCCAAGGAAAGCAAAAGAAGACCACGATCTATTAGATGTGGAGTCTACTTTCTCCAAAAGAAATAATTAGAATAAGACCGATGATGATCCTACCTATTACAAATTGCTTCCTAACATTTACAAAAAGAAATTAATGCCACATCCATTTTGGGATGCTAAATAATGAGAAATTACTAGAGGTTAAAAACTGACCCGACAAGCCAACTCAACTCGAACGCGACTCGAAAAATTTAAGTTTATTTTGACCCGATTAATTGTATGTCGAATTCGGATCCAAATCTCAATATGCATAATATTTCAGGTCAGATTCGGGTTAACCTGCCAACCCAAAGTTGAGCCATCAAATAGAATTTGACACAAACAACGCATGCCAACTCAAAATTAACTCGATCTTGACTCAAAATTGACAAAAATTTGACCCAAATAATTGTTATGCATATATTAAACCGATTCGTGGGTCCGCTTCAAGTCAATTGGGTTCGGTTCAGACTTTTTGACTAATTAAATATTCAATTCAGGTTCAAATCGAGCAGTTTTGGTTAAGGTTCAGGCCAACCAATTTCGGCGAATTCGGTCAGAGCCAAACCTGGCCCATGAAACTGATTTGCCTCGAGATATTACGTTAGATCAAAACAAGTATGCGTTGAAGCTCTAAATTTGACTATTTACAGAAGACACCAAAGATCAAATGCTACCTACACTTCTTGAAAAAAATAACTTAATGCAAAAGTTTTCAAAGGAAGTTTCTACAATCTCCAAGAGACTTCAGAAGCTCGGTTATCAAACAAAGTGGTAAGTTGTTAGCTTTACCTCATATGGAGATCTAAATTTCAGATAAGTAAATTCCTCCTAAAAAGGGGCCCATGATCTCATGATCATAACATGAAGGGATCATAAAACTTATCATCTAAATTTGTGATAGTATGTCGCTATATTTTTCATCTTACACCCCTTCCTCTTAAAATCAAAAACAAAAAATCCATGTTAGGGGTATTTATATTATCACTTGGAATGATCTTACGATCTTACAGTCTCAANGACAAAAAGTAGCGCAAGCATGACAGAACTAAAAACAATTCAACGTGCATAATTGGGATCACTCATTGTTTTTAAAGACAAAAAGTTATCGAATCTATTTCTTTCTCATCGCTTGAGTTCAAATTTCATTAATTTCAATAACTTTAATTATTTCAAATGAGGTTTTCTTCTATATAACAGACAACAGCAAATTTTAAAAAATAATTGACTTTGAGGTAAAACAGTGCTCTAATCCAAAAGGAAACGGGTATTTTTTATATGCAAATTGCAATGAAGTCTACTTGTTTCTAATCACTAATATAATTTAGGCCAAATATAATAGCAATAATGATAGAGCACTAAAGCCAAGGAAAGCAAAAGAAGACCACGATCTATTAGATGTAGAGTCTACTTTCTCCAAAAGAAATAATTAGAATAAGACCGATGATGATCCTACCTATTACAAATTGCTTCCTAACATTTACAAAAAAATAGAAAAATGATGTAAAGAAAAAATAACAATAGTTATTGTGGTGGACAATATTATGCTAAAGCCAAATAAACATGGCACCAATTGATATGAAATGTTTCCCTCCAATATGGACTTGTGAGAGTTGTCGTCCACCATACAGATACAAATCAAGCAAGAGATAACCTAAGTCTTATCAACATTCGTAGCCAGAAGAATCTAATCTATCAATCAATCAAGTGGAAAAATTAGGATAGAACGACATACTTTATTCCAATTCTTACTTTTTGACATGAATTAAGAAATGGCCAGAACTGAAGAATTATTACCAGTGTTGTTTTATATTTGCAATAATCACAGACTAAATCGAGGAGATGGTATGAAAGGAAGCTGGTTGGTTTCACTTAACATCAATCAAGTTAACATTGATCAATCACACTTTCATGATAGGTATGCCAAAGTTTGCCTCCAATATGAACTTGTGAGAGTTGTCTTCCACCATATAGATACAAATCAAGCAAGAGATAACCTAAGTCTTATCAACATTCGTAGCCAGAAAAGCTCATCTATCAATCAAGTGGAAAAATTACAATATAACGACATACTTTTTTTCCAAATCTTATCAACGTTCGTAACCAGAAGAATCTAATCTATCAATTAAGTGGAAAAATTACAATAGAACGACATACTTTATTCCAATTCTTACTTTTTGACATGAATAAAGAAGTGGCCAGAACTGAAGAATTATTACTGTTGTTGTTTTATATTTGCAATAATCACAGACTAAATCAAGGAGATGGTATGAAAGGAAGCTGGTTGGTTTCACTTAACATCAATCAAGTCAACATTGATCAATCGCACCTTCAGGATAGGTATGCAGTACTGCAATGACAACCTTAACAATGTCAACTCACGAAGAAAGAAGATACAATTCTACAGAAAAAACTAGTGCCAATGGTAAACAAAATAATAGTATGGCAAGTAAATAAACTTATCAATGTATACTAAAAATTTCTATCCATGTTGATCGACCCTTTGACTATTAAAAAAAAGATGATAAGTAGCATACAGATGTATAATTTGTTTGAGGAGCAAGTTATAAACGCCATCTATAACATACTGATATCAAATTCACAAAAGTGAAAACAGTCAAAGAGTGGCCAAGTTGCACGATGATGTCCCTCTACTACCCAAAGGAATCCAAAGAGAATAATTGTCTTCCAAATGGATAATGGAATAAGAGTTATTAAAATGTGAAAAAGCTTCAATTATAATAAGAGTTTCAAAAGCCGCCATATTGGCAATTCAAGTAAAAAGAAATTAATGCCACATCCATTTTGGGATGCTAAATAATGAGAAATTACTAGAGGTCAAAAACTGACCCGACAAGCCAACTCAACTCGAACGCGGCTCGAAAAATTTAAGTTTATTTTGACCAAATTAATTTTATGTCGAATTCAGATCCAAATCTCAATATGCATAATATTTCAAGTCAGATTCAGGTTAACCTGACAACCTAAAGTTGAGCCATCAAATAGAATTTGACACAAACAAAGCATGCCAAACTCAAAATTAACTCGATCTTGACTCAAAATTGACAAAAATTTGACCCAAATAATTGTTATGCATATATTAAACCGATTACGTGGTTCCGCTTCAAGTCAATTGGGTTCAGTTCAGACTTTTTGACTAATTAAATATTCAATTCAGGTTCAAATCGAGAAGTTTTGATTAAGGTTCAGGCCAACCAATTTCGGCGAATTCGGTCAGAACCAAACCTGGCCCATGAAACTGATTTGCCTCGAGATATTACGTTAGATCAAAACAAGTAGTGCGTTGAAGCTCTAAATTTGACTATTTACAGAAGACACCAAAGATCAAATGCTACCTACACTTCTTGAAAAAAATAACTTAATGCAAAAGTTTTCAAAGGAAGTTTCTACAATCTCCAAGAGACTTCAGAAGCTCGGTTATCAAACAAAGTGGTAAGTTGTTAGCTTTACCTCATATGGAGATCTAAATTTCAGATAAGTAAATTCCTCCTAAAAAGGGGCCCATGATCTCATGATCATAACATGAAGGGATCATAAAACTTATCATCTAAATTTGTGATAGTATGTCGCTATATTTTTCATCTTACACCCCTTCCTCTTAAAATCAAAAACAAAAAATCCATGTTAGGGGTATTTATATTATCACTTGGAATGATCTTACGATCTTACAGTCTCAAAGATCTATTTTTCTTATAAGAAAATAATCAAATTATTTTTATTGAATTCATTCTTATAAGGGACATTATGCTCATCTTTCTTCTTAAATAAAATATTAACACTAACAAGATTATAAGCTAAAGTAAAATCCAATATTACTCTACATTCTTCATTAGTCATTTCAAAACCAAAGCCAGGATGAATATTTCTAATTTTTTTTACCATTCTACCAAGAAGTCCATTTAAATCTCTTACAATAAAAATTTTATTTAATAAACATCATTTGTATTAATTTTTCTAAGTTATTCCAAAATATTTCTTTTAAGCATATATCCAAACCTTAGAGATCTTAGTATCAACAACAATCCATAGACTTTTAATTATATCTATAATTCTATTAATTTTTATAGCATTATCTTTCAAACACTTATTTATAATTACCCATACACCATTTCTATTATGAATCTTACTTGAATACAAAAATTTAAAATCTAAGCTATCGATCTCCTTAGTTTTTGCTCACACCCATTTAGTTTTTGAATGCATAAGATATTTATCTTCCTATTAACTATAATATCTACTAATTTTATAAATTTACCTGTGAGAGTGCATATATTCTTGATTTTTATCCTAATATTACTTTTGTGAACAAACTTCTTTTCCCGCATCCATCCAAAATGTGGAACTTTTATTTATTTAACACAACACTCAGGAGTCGTTGCAACTCCCATTGTACATGTTTCACTGTATTCAGGTCAAATGGTGCGTCGTTTCAAGAAAACCCTAACATTCCACAATAATATAAAGGTTCATGTCATAATTTTTCAACAAAAATGTTTACACTGATGGTCGACTACCTAACGTAACCCTCCACTTTTCTCATCTAGGGCTTGGGATCCCACAGTGACAATGTTAGAATGTTGTTGATACTAAAATTGGATTAAATTTTAGATTGTAATAGACAAGGATGAGTTACAAAAAATTTTGTATTTGAATTTTAAAATCTGGATTAGAATAAATCTTGAAGTAGTTATCTTAAAGTATGATGCGTTCGAGTTAGTTAATTGAAGATATGGGTGCTGTTATTGTAAGTTAATTCAGAAATTAGTTTTCTTCTAGTATGGAGATAATTTAAGATAGATAACATTTGCTTTTAAATTAATTCTTACCATAATTTTGCCTGAAAATAGACTTCAAATCCAGCAATAAAATACAATCATGTGAGAATTCAGTCAAAAGGCCTTCTGTCCAGTCCAAATCCTACAGCAACGGTAATATCTAAAATAAAATAATTATCCCTTCCATAATTTCTCCCATCTGAGGTTCTCCAGCATTGGGGAAATGCAAACTAGAAAACAAATACGGGTTGCAATTTACAAAAATCAAAAACCTAAGAAACAGGAGCTGCCTGTTGTCCAGCGCGAACAACACCCAAAAACCAAAGGAAAGTTGCTGTGAACAGCAAGAAGAGGCCATAATCTGAAAGGAAAAGTCACACACAACATAAAACAGCGCTCAAGGTAGCTTTAATTGATTGATAAATAAATAGGAATCCTCTAGAAAAATCATTAAAGCCCTTCAGAATTAGTTCAAGTCTCCTACTATGAACTTGCATCATAATGTTAAGACAGTTGGCTAAGAATCAAGAAATTTTAAGCATTTTTCTACCAAGTAATAAAATACTTGCGATTAAAAGGAAATAAAAAAAAACCCTGAAACAGACACATAATTTTTACTTAATTATCAAATAACCCTCAGATGATTCTCTAAAGGTACTTTCTTACTTCAAAGCCTATAATCAGCTTGTATGAAAATTTTTCAAGTATCATTTAGAATTACTCAGCTTTTGCGGACATTTAATGAAGATCCAAACATGATAAGTTTTGTACGCTCTTCCTCCACTTTAAAGTCTCCCTTCTAAATTATATGACATAAAAATTTTGCCCCACTTCCTACATCCAAATATCAGGTTCTTCGCAAGCAAACTTCCTCCAATAATTTAGCCTTACTCGGCTCTTTCGATAATTTAACAAAAGCCCGCAGCAGTTAATCACGATTCCACCACTTTAAAAGCACACAGCCATAGAGTACATGACCCCTCAAAAAGTCATATTACCAGCTCGAAATCAAATAACATCAATTATTCTAATAACTGCATTGCCTATCATTTTCACAACCGACTCCCTGATAATTTCAGAAAATAAATAAAGTCTGTGAGTCACTCTCACTTTAATCTTCTGCTACGCGTTCTAATCAACTAATTGCCTCCAACTTTGATCATTTAGTTTAACTATTTGTTCTCAGCAATATTGCTACGATCTTCTCTGAATAACCAAAAAAGTATCAACTATGATAAATATCTGACATTCTGTCAAACGCATGATAACTCAGTAAAATTCATCATATTCCCTCCTCCAAACATTCTGATGAGACATGAAAATAACCTCATTCTGATGAGACATGAAAATAAACTCGCCTTCAAAAATATCCTAGCCACACAATATATTTAGCATAAGAGTAACCAATATGTTACTCGCATCAAATCCAAAGAATAATTCGAGCAGGTCAAGACAAATGTAGGCGGAAATTGTTTCTCATTGAGTTGCCCACCTCTACTGCATCATTGCTTGACCTTAGGGAAGTGAAGGGTGACAATAATAGTGTTCATAATTATGCCACAACCAGCTACCACACAAACATAAGTTATGCGACACAAAAAATAAATGAACTCAAAAATGCAATATTCTCAACCGAGAAAGGTTAAGTATTATGAAGATAAACGTGAGCGAAAATTATTAGAAAAATGATTCGATATAAAAACCTTCTTTAGTAGCTGCTTGACACGTTCATAAGCTTCTCTCAGGAGATTCACAACCTGAATTTTATAATATGCATTTCAGACACTAGAACAACAAAAATTACAGATTTACTTCACAGTACGTACTTCTGCATCAATTCGCGACTGCATCTCTGATCCTGGCCGTTCTTTAATATGCACTGGGCCAATTGCATCACTCATCCCACATGATGAAATCTGAAATTTAAGTGCGAGTCTTTTAAATGAAAGAAATTTAAACTCTGGTCAGATTTATAATTAAGTGGTGGGCAAAACCTTTACCATATATTGAGCAAGCTCCGTGGCCGTATGTAAGTCATTGCTTGCACCAGTTGTTATATACTCTTTGCCAAATATAAGTTCCTCGGCAACTCTCCCACCCATACATACATCAAGACGAGCTAACAACTGTTTCTTGCTTATTGAAGTTTCGTCTTGAGAAGGAAGCTGCATGACCATACCTAAGGCAGACCCTCGGGGAACTATGGTTGCTTTGTGAATAGGATGTGCACCCTCAGTATTGAAGGCAACAATAGCATGTCCACTCTCATGGTATGCCGTGAGCTTAAAAAACAAATGCAACTCCGGATTAGCTTAATGTGTAATGAAGAAATATCAGGAAATTTACATACATACCTCACAATTCGTATGTATGTACATATCTAACACCAAAAGTTTGATACTTACGCTTAAAACACCTTGGGATCATAAAGCAACGCATGAAAAGGTGTATTTTACTTTTAAAAAGATAATAATAGTGATATTTTTTATGTGATGTTAAGGATAAGAGTGGTATGCATGTAAATATGAATGTTTAGGTGTTAGATATGTGAATGCATGATGTATATGTAGATGTCCCAAAAATATTTGGAAGCTTCACATACATACCACTTAATTCGTATGTATTCACATATCGAACCCCTTAATTTTAATTTTTACATATATGCAACCTTATCTATGTATGAAAAGGTGTATTTCACTTTTTAAAAGTAAAAATATTGGTATTTTTATGTAATATAAAAGATTTGGATAGTATAAATGTAAAAAGTAAAGTATAGGCGATAAATATGCAATACATGCAAGTAAATGCGTCAAAATATTTGAATTTTAGGATAGAAAAGAGTGAAAGAAAGATAAAAGAGCATACTATATAATTACCTTCTTCGAGTCCTCGGATAAGTACATCGTTTTACGCTCAGTACCCATAATTATCCTGTCTTTTGCAAATTCCAACTGTGCATAAGTTAACTTGTCGGCGCCTTCTACAGCCGCCTTAATGGCAGCAATATTGACAAGGTTTGCAAGATCTAAAAATAAATGAAAGAAAAGGCCTAATAATAATTCTCTAATGGATTAATTTGAAAAACACTTTGGAACATTTAGTGTAAGGAAATAATATAGAGCAAACCTGCACCATTGAAACCAGGCGTACCACGTGCAAGAGCTTTAACATCCACATCATCAGCCAAAGGTTTTTCATGCAAATACAGCTCCAAAATCTCTTGCCTACCCCGTATATCCGGACTAGGAACAACAATCTAAAGAACCTCTTTCTTTTAGTGACGAGATTAATTATGCATGGTGGAGGGGTTTTATGGTATTTCAAACTTAGAAAACCTATAAAAACGGACTAATTAAAGGTCCAACTGAGCTATAAATGAAAAAAAGACTAATATACAGATAATTAGATTGGAAATCATACCATAACCAAGTTCATAAAGTTTAGAGTTAAAATATCCATGCATTACGTTTATCTGGATGAGTTGAATATCGAAAGATTTACACACATGCCACTCAATTCTTCTGCATTTAGATATCTAACACCTATAATTAGATTTTTTATATACATACCAGATGAAAATGTGTATTTCACTTTATATAAGTTAAAATTGTCAATGTGGTATAAATGAAAAAAGTAAAATTTAGGTGTTAAATCTGTAGATATATAAGTCTCGAATGGTATGTGTGTAAATGTCCCTTGAATAAAATGTGTAAGAGGACTTACATGCCTATCGAATCTACCAGGTCTTGTCAAAGCTGGATCAAGAATTTCTGGCAAATTTGTTGCAGCCATCAATATTATGCCCTAAGTGGAAATGCTACTGTGAGAGAGTTAATAAAAATAATTACAAAAAACAAGAGCAAAATTATAACACACATCATTTTGCTCAAACCCATCCATTTCAACAAGCAGTTGATGCAAAGTCTTTTTAGTATGTCCTTCCCATTGTTTTCTGGTAGATCCAACAGCATCAATTTCATCAATAAAAATGATACAAGGCGCCTATGAATAACATGTGAAAGAAGCAAGAAACAGAGATTTGTCAGAAATTCAATAAACTAATAAGAAATGGATTTCATGATTAAGATAACAAGTGATACAGTCAAACAAAGTACGGAATCAAATAGATGAAAAAAAAAACAAAAGATATCCATATTTTCAGGTCCACAGCTTAATCATGGACATCATTGCTTTATCACAATGAGATGGAATGGTTAGGAGTAGGACATTAAGAGCAGTTGCCAGAAAAGAAAAGGTTTGTCCAGCCCGTTTTACACAATTTAGACTGCAGAGTCACCATTTCACATACATAATGGATTTAGAATTATAACTTAGAGTCTATTCATAACAGTTTTTCCACTACTTAGATTTCATGAGACTGGATGCAACTTCCAGTTGTTTTTTAGAAGTTTCTATAAAGAAAGCAAACCAAGTATGCTAGAGGGTATCAGCTATTAGTAAGATGTCCTATTATTTTAAACGAAAAAAATATAATGCCCACAAAAACTTATAAAAAATTTATTTTTTATTAAAATAGCTAATACAACTACTTTACAAACAACTATTACCACCCCAATTAATAATTATTTAAAAAAAAATCTATTTAAAAAAATGAACCATCAAGCCTTAACCAGAAGCATTGGTAGATTTGTTGTTCTTCTTCAACTTTCTTCAAACGAGTTAACATCTTCAAACAACATGGTGAAATTCAAAATTTTGAAAAAACTTTTACTTTTTCGCAGAAGAAAAAAAAAACATAATGATGAAACTCCATTGTGAAAACTGGTTCAATCTCTTCATAGCTTTTTAAATATGCAACCCGACGCAGTGACTAAACCTATCACCTATGAAAGGTTTGCTTGGAGACGCTTTCTCAATGATTTATTTTTCAGACCCATTAGTTTGGCAACCACTTTTTTCTTAATTTTTTTTTAAAATTTTAACAGTGTGAAGTTGCTTTTGAAAAACAAATCTACTAAAATATAATAAATGTAAGAAAATTGGTCTTATATTCACAAAAGATAAAATATTAATAATACCCACAATAACTTTCAAAAAGTTGTTTTCCTCACAATAATTTTACAACCATCTTTACAAAAAATTACATTCGCCCCAAAATAATAAACCTTGAGAATCATTTCTCTATCCGATAGAATTACTAAATAGAGGAAGGATGGAGTGCCATATGCATAAGGCTCCCACCAACCATGATGCCCATAGTTTTAACCCATGTACAACTTATGGGAGCATTTAACATACAAAGTAAATATTTAGGGTGGATCTAAGAGCAATGGAAAGATTCCACCTTTCTAGGAGGGCAATGACACTAAACTACAGAAAACAGCTAATCTTACATGTTCATCGCAAAGACATTGTATCCCTACTAAAATAAAAGGTTTTCAAAGCGCTTATATAGCAACAGTATTTAAAAGCATTGTCAAAAGGACTTATAACAGTGGAATTTTATGGCATATGACAGTGGTGTTTAGAACTGTTGTGATAGGACATAAAGTACAGAAAACAGCTAATCTTACATGTTCATCGCAAAGACATTGCATTCCTACTAAAATAAAAAATTTTCAAACCGCTTATATAGCAACAGTATTTAAAAGCATTGTCAAAAGGACTTATAACAGTGGAATTTTATGGCATATGACAGTGGTGTTTAGAACTGTTGTGATAGGACATAAAGTACAGAAAACAGCTAATCTTACATGTTCATCGCAAAGACATTGCATTCCTACTAAAATAAAAAATTTTCAAACCGCTTATATAGCAACAGTATTTAAAAGCATTGTCAAAAGGACTTATAACAGTGGAATTTTATGGCATATGACAGTGGTGTTTAGAACTGTTGTGATAGGACAAAAAGTACTCTTATTAATCATTAATTGATTAAAATTATAAAATTAACAATTAAAAAGAGGAATATTATTTCACATCATATTGGTTTTCGAGATGATGCATTGGGATGTATTTTATTAGAATTTCCCCGGTATGGAGGGAAACCAAGAGATTTATTTAGAGAGGGTTTGAGTTTATGGTTTTAGGGTTTTACTTTGTAGCTTTTTTTTTTGTATCCAATATACCTACCTGCACCTATTGTCACTTTCACTTTTACTGTGAGAGATTAGTTTCGCAATACAGTTTATATGAGTTGTTTCCTTCATATTTAGTGTAATATATATATATATATATATATATATATATATATATATATATATATATATATATATATNGTATGTATCTGTATGTATCTGTATGTATATATGTGTATGTATGTATATGTATATGTATGTATGTATGTGTATGTATGTATGTGTATGTACGTACATATGTATCTGTATATATGTATGTCTATGTTATACATATGTATCTGTATATATGTATGTCTATGTATACATGTATGTGTATATATACATATGTATCTGTATATATGTATGTGTGTGTGTCTATATATATATATATATATATATATATATATATATATATATATATGTATGTATGTATGTATGTATGTATGTATATATATATATGTATGTATGTATGTATATGTATATGTATATATGTATGTATATATATAAATCATCACTTGCTGTTACTCCATTTGAATGTCAGAATTATACACTTTTTCTCCTGTTATGCAGCTGGTTGCTATATACAGTTTTTGTTTGTTTGTTTTTTCCTGTTGGTTGTGACTGTTATATACATAACACAACAAGATGTATCGAACAGTTTAAACCGAATTTAGTTTAATAGTTTTGGTTTCAACAAAATTTTGTTCGGTTTGGATTTTAGGATTTTGAATTTCGAATACAATCGACTTGATTAATTTGCAAACTG
This sequence comes from Phalaenopsis hybrid cultivar, assembly GCA_002079205.1. Taxonomy (NCBI): domain Eukaryota; kingdom Viridiplantae; phylum Streptophyta; class Magnoliopsida; order Asparagales; family Orchidaceae; genus Phalaenopsis; species Phalaenopsis hybrid cultivar. The sequence goes on from JXCR01148956.1 coordinate 107,161, forward strand.
ATCGATCCAAACCAAATGAATACACAGGCCTAGTTGTATGTATATAATCTTCTTTCATATATTCTATTATTATTCTATATGTAAGATTTTTGGAATGTGTATAATCATCAGAATGAATAAAATCAAAAAGAAAATTCTGGAAACTAGGTGCAGTTTAAACCGATGTTATATTTGTAGGGGTTAAAACTGCTGTTATAGTCATCGCTACTAAAAACCTTCCCGGAAGGTTTTAAAACTGCTGCAAAAAGCCTATGAAGCACTCACAATTACAGCGGCATAAAAACAGCCACAACGAAAATTGAGAGGTTTTATGGCTGTGATAACCTACATAAGTGTTGTGAAAATTCTTTTTTTTTTAATAGTGAATACAAAGTTAGTAACTTCAGTCAAACAAAAGGTGGTCGATTTTACATACCCTAAACCCTAAACTATGAAAAAAAAATCATGTAAGAACTTAATGTGCAAATTAGTGAAAAGAGATACGTGGTTAGAGATGATGGATTCTATGAAGTTCCATTGCCCAAATTGATGGAAGGAAAGAAAGATGAGTGTGTACAAAACTTGGAGAGATTCGCTCATATAATTTGGATCTAGATAAGCATTCAATTGACTCTCTAACTCAAAAAAGAAATTTCATTCACCAAGTAATCAACAACACTAACAACAAAGCCTTAATCCCACTACGTGGGGTTGGCTACATGAATCTTTTTTCTCCATTGCGTCCTTTTGGTGTCATAATTTCATTTAGTTCTAATAAATTAAGATCATTTTTTATACAATAAGCCCAAGTCCCTATGTTCTACCTCTTCTTTCTTAACATAAATCGAATCTAAAACATCTACTCTTCTAATCGGATCATCAGATGGTTCTTCTAATCGGATCATCAGATGGTCGACATTTAATGTGACCAAACCATCTAATAAATTAAGATCATTCACCAAATAATCCATNCTGAATCTTTTTCTCCATTGCGTCCTTTTTGGTGTCATAATTTCATTTAGTTCTAATAAATTAAGATCATTTTTTATACAATAAGCCCAAGTCCCTATGTTCTACCTCTTCTTTCTTAACATAAGTCGAATCTAAAACATCTACTCTTCTAATCGGATCATCAGATGGTTCTTCTAATCAGATCATCAGATGGTCGACATTTAATGTGACCAAACCATCTAATAAATTAAGATCATTCACCAAATAATCCATTGCCAAAAATACAAGCAATAAACTCATCAACTCCTATAAATAGCAATAGGTTTACGAGATTAAGACCAAATAATTCAAATCTAACTCTATCCAAAAAACAAATTCAAACCTAATATTAGCCAAAATACGAAACAAATAAAATAAATCACAATAAAATAAAAGGAATTAAATAATAAATAAATATGGGCCCGTGATGATTTNTATAATTCAAATCTAACTCTATCCAAAAAACAAATTCAAACCTAATATTAGCCAAAATATGAAACAAATAAAATAAATCACAATAAAATAAAAGGAATTAAATAATAAATAAATATGGGCCCGTGATGATTTAAAACCTGTCCAGTAAAACTTCTTAGCCTAATTAGACTCATTTGATTGCCCTATAAAAATTTTATCTTCTCTAAGCAATAATAGTTGATGCAAGGTGCTCCTAGGAAGAGTGCCAAAAATGGTCATTGAAGTGATAGATGTATGAAGAAGCGCAGGTTAAGGAAATCATTCCGTAAAGAGGTGATTAGAATAATGATTATGATTCATTATGCAAACAAGGATAAGAGGGGGAAAAGATACAAATTGTGATCAGGTTTTATGGTTACATAAAATGTATATGCATACCAAAAATGTGGTATTTCAAGTCCTAGGTATAAATGCTTAATGACTATTTCAATGTAATTTTCTCAAAAACAGCGTATTAAAGTATGCATGCGTAAGTTATGAAAACAAAACTTTCATAAATAAGACCTAAATGCAATCAATACTATTAATGAGATAAAGGCCACACAATACACGCAAAATATTTGCAAACTAAGAACTTCATATTAATTTCAAAAGACTTGGCCACAATTTTAGTAAGGAAAATCATTGCAATTAGTACAGCACTAGCATATAAAATTGCTAAATCGTCCCCCAAAGTATCCATCAAAATGATAAGATGCTATGAATTATTATTTAATTCCAAATGACAATTAAAAAACTTTGCAAACAGCAAGTCCTTGCAATAAAAACAGAATTATCAAATAATAATCATAATGTATAAAAACAATCTACTCAAGGGCCATGTAATGGTACAGGGCCCTTGAAGCAGGTATTTCTTATTCTAAGCATAAGAAATTAGACCCACCTTCTTCTTAGCAGCCTGAAATAAGGACCTCACACGTCGAGCACCAACACCAACAAACCTATTACAAAGAAACAAACAAAAATAGATGGCAGAAAATAAATGATCAAATTAATTAAAAGATGGCCATCCACAAAAATAAGCTTAAAACATTTTGAAGCATCATCGCTAAAGTTAAAAGGTTCATATAAATTTTGATGGCAGAATTGTTTGAGAAATCTCAACTGTGAAAGTAAATCATCATTTTATTGAAACTCACAAAGTTAAAGGTCAAGAAAGAAAAAAATAACTTTCTAAAATCATTCTTTAGTAACATAAATTTGCATTGATATCCAATGCCTCCCTCAAACGATTTGAGGTTGTTTAGAACTGCAGTAACCATGGCATAAGTGAGCAGAAAGTACAGATATAATATCCTTTATGAATAGGATACTTCACTAAAATCACCCACTTAAATCTATCAGGTGTGTGCAACATCACCCTATATTAATCAATTATCACAAGTGCCAAGATAAGAAATAGGATATGATATCTTTCCCAAATTACTTGTGTTTCTTCAATATCTTCTTTTCATTTTAATCAAACATTTTCTGTAAGTTTTGTTACTTTATATCTATTAAAAGTTAAATGTTATTGCATTTTATTTTACTAGAAATATTGTGCAGCATAAAGCTAGAAATTTCAGATTTTAGTTAGTTGAACAATAAATTCTTACAGCTGAAGCTGCTAGCTTACATTTCTTCAAATTCAGATCCTGCTCGATAAAAGAATGGTACCCCAGCCTCTCCTGCAATAGCCTGATCCAGAAGGGTTTTCAATGCGATGACAAAAATGTCAACTATTGTCAATTAAAAAAAAAACAAGAAAATAAACGTAATTCAATAAAGAGGCTGACTGGTAACCAAAAAAAAGCTTTGCACGTGNACAGAAAATAAACGTAATTCAATAAAGAGGCTGACTGGTAACCAAAAAAAAGCTTTGCACGTGCCCTTTGTTAATGACTAGAAAAAAAAATTAACGGGTCGCAATTGCAGCTTAGAAAAAAAAAAGAACAACTTGGAAGATTCCAAACTTTTTTGCATTCCCTGATGCGGAGTAACCTAAGCACCAAATCATGCAAATTTTCAAAAGAGACCACCATCCCCTATAAACACATCTACAAGCATAAATATCTAGAAAGCTAGCATTAGCTAACCTAGAAACATCAGAAAATTAAACCATCACGATCCCATTACCACATTATGCTTTCCAATAAAGAGCTTAACGAGAAATAGCCAATGATTATAGAAGCACCGAAGCATCTAATTGCTTAGCTTACCTTGGCAAGTAAAGTCTTCCCAGTACCAGGAGCACCGGTCAAAAGAATTCCCTGTAGAATACTCTAGTCAGGAAGACAAATTTGCATCAAAGTTCCAACATTTATGTACGCAAGGCAAAGGAGAGATATAATCATATAGAACATAAAATAGTAATGAGAAAAATAGTGCAGCAGTATGAATATATTATAGCATAGACCTCTGTTTGTTAACATCCAATTAAATATAGTTTCAAATACCGAACAAAAATCGTTGAATTGTATCAAACAAGTTAAAGAGGAAGAGAAGCTTTTAAGTTGAATTGTATTAAACAAAAATCATTGAATTTTATTAAATAACTTACTTTCCAACATGATTTATAACGCTAGTACCAATGACTCTCATAGAAGCACATTCAAGCCAGTAATATCAGTATGAACAACCTCAATATGCAAGCAACAACCTTGAAATTCTTAGCAACATCACATGTTCCAATAATGTATCCTCAACTTATATATGTTCTCTAAAATGCCTATCAAATTGATGTGCAAGGAACTAGATCATACATTTTTACTAAACCAACTGAAAACCCATAAAAAAGTTCTTTTTAATTATTGTTCTATCACTCCTTGTGGCCATTTTAAACAAAAAAAGGTGCTCAATCCCTGATCTTCATTTTACAAATTAGAAGTGTTTTTCTAATATGGTTATCCTTAACCTTCATTCAATCCGAAAACATGCTCCTGTTACTAATAAACTCGATTTNGGTGCTCAATCCCTGATCTTCATTTTACAAATTAGAAGTATTTTTCTAATATGGTTATCCTTAACCTTCATTCAATCCGAAAACATGCTCCTGTTACTAATAAACTCGATTTCCTGATAATTACTGCAATTTGAACAACATTCTTTTCTAATAAATTGCTATTAAATTATTTCTTTAAGAGTCATTTGACAATCCAGCAAACCAATGATATCCGCGTAACTCTACAAATCTCAATAATATCTACTATGACCTTAGAGCTTCAACTTCTACACACCTTCAACAGCCTGCTTAACTATAATTTTTTTCAGAATATAATATATAACCATCCATTTGCTCCTCTTCATACAACCTTTCAAGAGCTCTTTACCCAAATTTGCTAGTTTTGCCAAATCAAGTGAAAACTTCGGCAATATAAAATAAACCTCAAATTTCGCATCTTGTGAAATTTGACCGAGATAATTTTATAAAATTCTACATGTNTAAGAGCTCTTTACCCAAATTTGCTAGTTTTTCCAAATCAAGTGAAAACTTCGACAATATAAAATAAACCTCAAATTTCGCATCTTGTGAAATTTGACCGAGATAATTTTATAAAATTCTACATGTTAAACGATCAAATTGATATATTACACCATGTATATTTTAAAGTGTATGTGAAGTTATAAAAGTTTGAAATTATAAGCTTAATTAACTTTAATCAATCCCTTAGGGGCTGTGATCAATTTTTATTTATTGTTTTTTATTTTTGAAAATTAAAAGTAGGAAACAAACATAAAAAAAGTGTTTGGCTATATGTTTTTTGTCCTATTTCTGTTTTTTTATTTTTTGAGATAACGCTTCTATTTTAAAAATTTTAGAAATAGAAAAAACATATTTTTGCCTGTTTTTGAAACACCAAAATAACCCTTCGCCTAGCCTGCCCGCCCCCGCCAACCGCCACTGCACGCCACCACCCGCCCGTCGTCGATCGCCTCCCGCTACCCACTACTGAACCCTATTCGCTTGCTGTTGCTGCCTGCATGTCGGCCACCCGTCGCTACCTGTCAGTCAACGCCTGCCTCCTCCCACAACGGCAACTGCCTGCCTATTGCCACTGCTAGCCGCCGTCATTGCCACTACCAGCCTTCACCCGCCGCTACCGCGGCAGCTAACCGTCGGTCATCCCCGCTCGCCCCCGCCAGTTGTTGCCCGCCTCAATCGCCGACCCCCACTTGCCACATTCCACGCCTGAAGTCCGTCGCTGCCCGTCTCCCATCCGCCGCAGCACGCCCTCCCGCCCGCATGCTCACTCGCCGCCCGCAAGTCCATAGATAACGTTTCGTGCTAGGCGGAGCAAGAAATACATCGTATATGCCATGGACAGCAAAGTTCAATACTGCAGCACACGTGTACCGAACAATTTTATAAAAAGTGTCCTTTAAGCAAAAAATATATCCAACCAATCATGTTTTATATTTTTTTATTTTAAAAATATATAAATCATAACAGTACCAAACATGTTTTTTAAAAACAAAAAAACAAAACCAACAAAAAACAAAAACAAAAAAAAAAGTGATCCCAAACAGGTCCTTAATTAATTCCCTAATCACATTTATTGTTCCCACCGACCTATTAGATGGAAATTAGTCAATTGATGCAATTAATGGTTGTGAGTCATCGTCGTGAGGGTAAATAATGCATAGAAGGCCTCAAATCACATTGCTCTCTCAATCTCTCTCGGGTTCGTGAGCTTGGAGAGCTCCAACAACCCTACTGTAGTGCAAGCACGACTTAAGAAAGATATAGAGGGCCGAAAAATGTAAATTGGGGTTCTAGGGAGATTTTTGTGAATAGAAAACCCTCTTTCATGATATTTTGAAAATTTGTTTCCTTGCCTACGTTTTCATTTTGATGTTTGCCACAAATTGAAGCGTTCATTTCCGGTCACTGTAGTGGAAGAAAAACTAGTGTAGGAAGCTACGAATTGGGCTTTGACCTCTCGGCAGGGTTGTTAGCAAGCAAATCAGCAAAGTAAGAGGAAGAAGAAGAAGGAATTAGGAGAGAATTGAAGGGATAACAATGCAGGAAAGCCCGTTTGAGGTAAGAAAATTAAGTTTGGGTTAAATCACAGTATAAGTCGAGGATTTCCTGAATATCCTTAGAGGTTTACGAATTCCAAATTGTTTATGATTGGCGGCAAGATTGAGGAGATCATAGGGAAAGTCACCGTAAAGGTTTGCTCTGTCAATTCATGCGAAATAATCGTGTTAAATTAACAATAATACATTTATTAAATATTTGATATGACCTATTTGATAAATGAATGCATTTAGAATTTTTGTATATTAAAGGAAACATGTACATGATTATCTAAATGTTAGTTGGTCCTGACAATAACCAGGCTTATTATTTTTTTATGATATTAGTGTGATGAGCATATTACGAAATATTTGTGTGCAGGTATTCTTGGCATATTAATAATGCATATGATTACGCATTGTCTATGATTGTTTATTACAGAAATATCGCAAGTATTGTGTTAAATAGATTATTACATCAGTGCTTGCAAGTATAGATGAAAGAAAACAACAGGATTCCCGACTCCAAGTATTCAAATGGGGATGAATTTGGGAACAATTGGGATTAGACAGAGACGGAAAGTAGGGAACCATTAGTATCAGAGAGGTTATTGNTTTAAGAGTCATGATGGATACTGGTGAGAATTTGATATGACCAAATCATGTGTCCCTACCGCACAGCGGTTGACCATAAACATGTGGTCAATTGGGGGGTGACAAAAAGCGGTATCAATGCAAGTTTATTAGATGAAAAAAATGATGGAAGCGTGTTAGATTTAGAAGAAGTATGAATTAGATCAAATAAGAATTGATTAATGCAGAGTTATAGGTTGATTAGTCCGAGATGGGTAACCCATATGATATAAGGTATCATGCATACATAATATAGTTATTATATGATAAACTATACTTGAATAATAAATTATGCCAATACAGATGCATATGTTTGAAGAAGAATCAGAAAGTACTGAGAGTTAGTCTCCTAGGTCAATTGCAGAGCAATAAGTACAAGCTAAAAGTATCTTAAACATAAAGGATAATTAGAACAAGACAAATGAAACTAAAGCCACAAAATTATAGGGTATTGCTAAATTGATATCACAAGTAGTTGATAAAATGACTGTTATTGATAGATCATCCACCATGGCCCAAAATTGAATATGACACAGAAGTTGATTGACATTTGAAGATCTTTCAGACATTCAAGTCACATGCATTCATGAGTGTTAGTGACCCTACAGAATCTGAAGATTGGCTATTGAAAATCAAAAGATGTTGAATGGCATGATCTATCCAGAGAATAGGAGAGTGGTGCTAGCCACTTTAATATTAGATGGCAAAGTACANGTGCTAAATTGATATCACAAGTAGTTGATAAAATGATTGTTATTGATAGATCATCCATCATGGCCCAAAATTGAATATGACACAGAAGTTGATTGACATTTGAAGATCTTTCAGACATTCAAGTCACATGCATTCATGAGTGTTAATGACCCTACAGAATCTGAAGATTGGCTATTGAAAATCAAAAGACGTTGAATGGCATGATCTATCCAGAGAATAGGAGAGTGGTGCTAGCCACTTTAATATTAGATGGCAAAGTACAAATGTGGCGGCACGCATAGCGTAGAAAGAAATTTCAACTAACACAACCTCCATAGATTGAATGAACTTGTTTAAGTTTTCAAAGATTGGTTCATTTTGCCTTTAGCTAGATTAGTATTACAAGATAAGCTCTTCCATCTGACTCAGGGATCCAAGATAATTATACAATATGAGGCATAATTCATTTCTCTTTTCAAATATGCATGCCACTAAAACTGTACTCAGAAAGAAAATTATCACAAATTTTTGTGGAGTCTCCGAGATCAATTGAGATTGGTTTTGGCTCCTTTTAAAATCAGTGACTTCTCAGTGTTAGTTGAAAGACCAAGAAGAATAAAAAATGTGATGAACTCCAACCAGTGGTGGCAACCCCAAGCTAGCAAGTAAGAAGATTTTGGCAAAAGAGAAGAGCCCCAAAGCAAAAAAAGTTAAATTGTAAGATAATAAAAAACAACCTCAATTGAAAAAAACCAATNAAGTTGAATGAATTTGTTTAAGTTTTCAAAGATTGGTTCATTTTGCCTTTAGCTAGATTAGTATTACAAGATAAGCTCTTCCATCTGACTCAGGGATCCAAGATAATTATACAATATGAGGCATAATTCATTTCTCTTTTCAAATATGCATGCCACTAAAACTGTACTCAGAAAGAAAATTATCACAAATTTTTGTGGAGTCTCCGAGATCAATTGAGATTGGTTTTGGCTCCTTTTAAAATCAGTGACTTCTCAGTGTTAGTTGAAAGACCAAGAAGAATAAAAAATGTGATGAACTCCAACCAGTGGTGGCAACCCCAAGCTAGCAAGTAAGAAGATTTTGGCAAAAGAGAAGAGCCCCAAAGCAAAAAAAGTTAAATTGTAAGATAATAAAAAACAACCTCAATTGAAAAAAACCAATCTATGAGAAATGTGGACAAGGCATTTAAGACAATGCTTGATGGCTTCATGAAAGTGTTATAGATGTAGAAAGTCAGGTCATCTTCAGATGAATTGACCGNATGACTCAGGGATCCAAGATAATTATACAATATGAGGCATAATTCATTTCTCTTTTCACATATGCATGCCACTAAAACTGTACTCAGAAAGAAAATTATCACAAATTTTTGTGGAGTCTCCGAGATCAATTGAGATTGGTTTTGGCTCCTTTTAAAATCAGTGATTTCTCAGTGTTAGTTGAAAGACCAAGAAGAATAAAAAAATGTGATGAACTCCAACCAGTGGTGGCAACCCCAAGCTAGTAAGTAAGAAGATTTTGGCAAAAGAGAAGAGCCCCAAAGCAAAAAAAGTTAAATTGTAAGATAATAAAAAACAAACTCAATTGAAAAAACCAATCTATGAGAAATGTGGACAAGGCATTTTAGACAATGCTTGATGGCTTCATGAAAGTGTTATAGATGTAGAAAGTCAGGTCATCTTCAGATGAATTGTCCGCAGAAAAGGAAAATAGATAGCAGACCGCCAATATTTCAAGGACAAGAACAACTCCGAAAACTTTTAAAAGGTGACCAGCCAAGCAAAACTAATTTTTTTAGAAAGCATTCAACTCAAGGGTGAAAGTTCAGAGTGCCAAAATAAGCAACTAGTGACGGTCAAAGTTTTTCCAATTGCCCCTCAGGAGGCTAAAGAATAAGAATAAGTGATTATAAGTATGCTTCATATTCAAGATCAGCCTAACACTTTTTTATTTGATTCAGATACATCATATTTTTTCAATTCCAATGAATTTGCNATTTTTCCAATTGCCCCTCAGGAGGCTAAAGAATAAGAATAAGTGATTATAAGTATGCTTCTTATTCAAGATCAGCCTAACACTTTTTTATTTGATTCAGATACATCATATTTTTTTCAATTCCAATGAATTTGCTTCTAGTCTACCTGTTGACATTGTACACTTCACTCTTACTCTCTATTATTATGCCTTCAAAAAGTAGTTTTATGCAAATAGAAAATATGTCATTCATGTTAACATTCATAAGAAGAAACTACAAGAAGAGTTGATTATAAAACTAATTCAGACTTTCAATGTCATATTGGGGATGAACTGGTTATTAAAGAATTTTGCTACGAATAAATACTGGAAAAAACCATCATTTTATATCTTATGTGATCGAAATGCACAATCTTCTCTGATTAGAGCAATAAATATTGAAAAATATTTGTGAAGTGACGAGCTCTGTTGTGAGCCAAATTAAAAGTGTTGAATAAAAATATGCATAAATTAAAGAACAACACAATTGCTATAGAATTTCTTGATGTATTACCTAAAGAATTGTCACTGCCACCACCAGAATGAGAAATTAAATTTAGCATTGATGTGTAGTCAGATGTAACTAATACAGTTTTAAAAACAAGATATGGTTATTATGAATTCTTAGTTATGTCTTTTGACTTAACCAATATTTTTGTTGTATTCAGACACCTAATAAATCGAATATTCAAGTCTTATGTGGATTAGTTTGTCATTATATTTATTGATAATATTCTAAAATATTCAAGAACTGATGAAGATCGCATCAAACATCTGAGGATAGTATTGGAGCTGCTGAGGCAGAATAAAAAATATACAACATTTTTTAAATACAAAATCTGGCTACGAAGCATTATAATTTTTAGGCATATCATAAGTGGGCAAAAAATTTCAATGGATCCTCAAAAAGTAAAAGCAATTCTACATAAAGTAAAGTAAAATGTATGTCAGTTAAACTTATAATAAATCGATATTAACATTTAGTGATATCAATGAATCTTATTATATCAATAACTAGCAAATATCATTCTATATTGTACAATCATCACATGAACACCATCTAAAAATTGTACTACTTAAGGTGCTTCAATATTAATATCATTTTTCATATATGTGCATGAATACACTATCATTTCATCATTGGTATCATAAAATGGTAACTTCATCATAGTCAATCATGTACATACAAGCATACAAGAAAAATATCATTTTTTTAGAAACAAAATAATGTATTTTTATTTACATAGCAGTCATTATTCTCATACAAGATAAATTAAACATGTGGTAAATGGTTTGTTAGGCTAGGACTTGGTTGTTTGGGTAGTTTTTATTCTATTAAACCTGACAAGTGTTAGGGCATCGACACATGATGAGAGCAGAGGAGAGGCAACGATCGAGAGAGAGGAGAAGAATGAAATAAAAGTGTTAGGGCATCTGCTCTCATCCAGTGTCGATGCCCTAACACTTGTCGGGTTTAATAGAATACAATAACTTTCATTCTCCTCATTCTCTTTTGATTGTTGCCTCTCTCTTAATAGATAAGATGGTCAGCAGCCACCCTATGAGACAACATTTATTTCCATATGGCAAAATCAATTAGTTGAGTACCACCTAAGGGATGAGAGTGAGCACAATACTTCTTCCACATAAACTCAACTGAATGTGAAGTTCTAGCTCTGAACTTGATCCATAATTTGATACAATCAATAAAAATGGAATCCTTAGTGGACCTTAAGACTAAGCCACCCTAATCAATAAGGCTGCACAACTTCTTCTAGGTTGTCTAGTGAATTTGGAAAGAAAAACCACTCCACAAGAATCTATTAAACATTCTCTCAATCTTAAAAATAATATACTTGTTCATTTTGAATATTTGAAGAGAGTAAAGAGGAAGAGAGGAGAAAAAACTTTAATTTAATGTAATTCTAGCCCCATGACAGATGAAACTATCTACCAAAAAGAGAGTCTAGTAGATATAGAATTTAAGAGCCCCTAAACAAAGGAAGTATTTCCTCCTGCCCTTGATAATCTTCGCAATAAGTTAGGAAATAGGAAGTTGATCACTTAAAAACCTAGTAAAATTTGCAATCCAATGACTCGTATCTATAGATATCCTTGCCAGATAAAAAAAACACTTGTTCTTGTTGAAATTCAAACTAGAGACCTATTCAAAATGAAAAAGAAAGGAAAAATGTTTTTTTGACAGCCGCCTAGGAATCTTTAGTAATGATTATAATGTCTTCAGCATACCTTACGTTAGAAATTAATGTCCCCCCTACTAAGCACAAACTTCTACACAAATAAGTCATTCCATCAGAAAATCNAACTATTGAATAGATATTTAAATACAAGGAAGTGTGTGATGACAGAAGTCATCAAGCTGAAGAAAAATTCCTCATTGTGAAGAGATAGCCTAAACTGGGAGAGATAGAAGGGACGTAACAAAATCATTTTTTGGAAGAAAATGAAAAAGGCGATGCAGCGATAATACGTACCCCCACATTACCACGAATTTATTTTCTTGAAAGTCCACTACCTGCAATAGAAAGAATTATCAATTGAGTACACGGCATAATTTATGCAGCTTAAGTTGAAGTGTGAGCCAAAAGAAATAGAGGAGAACACCATGGTCAGATACTTGGGCGAGCTGAAGCCCGTCATCATTAATGTGGTTTAGCCGCAACCCTATTGGACACTAAGGGACGTACACACCTTAACACTGAAAGTGGAGAGATAATGGAAGCAGAGCAGGCAACCACCGTGAATCAAACAGCCACCCACAGTTGGAGACCTTAGAAGGAGCACGTCTTAGGGAGTGGAATCGACTGGTTCGGAGCCGATTCCAAACATAGGGCAATCACTACAAAAAGCATTTTAGGACATCATAATCGATACATTACCATCATGGCCGCCATCATTATAGGGAGTTCAGTCCGTTGTCCTCATGCTATATAGGAATGAGCCAATCTTGGGCTATCATTGGAAGATATTACAGATTATACTTAGCATGACAGCCTCGTTCAGTTCAGCATCATACTACCTGATGCTTGGGCCGATATGGATGGCTACGAGTAAATGAAGAAAGCTCTTCAAGTGTGTTGACGGACAATGCAATTGTCGAAGGAATCTAGGTGCTTCTAGGGTCGCCGTCGAAGAGACTTCAACATTGAGAGATTACAACAGCTCTGTCATCTTCAGCGTACAATCAAAAGCTTTGACGAATAAGGTCGAAAATCTCTCAAGCCCGACATACTAATGTGGACGTCCTTATAAACTAAACCAGACATGTGAAATGTAGGCAGCTGAACCAATTCATCATGTATACATGAAGGGTCGGTCGGCCATACTTCTGGGCTTAGGGCTTGCTGCCTATTAGGAGGGGGGCTACCTCATTTACCAAGTACTTTATATATATATATATATATATATATATATATATANCATAGATATTTAAATACAAGGAAGTGTGTGATGACAAAAAAGTGAAGCTCGTTGTCATCAAGCTGAAGAAAAATTCCTCATTGTGAAGAGATAGCCTAAACTGGGAGAGATAGAAGGGACGTAACAAAATCATTTTTTGGAAGAAAATGAAAAAGGCGATGCAGCGATAATACGTACCCCCACATTACCACAAATTTATTTTCTTGAAAGTCCACTACCTGCAATAGAAAGAACTATCAATTGAGTACACGGCATAATTTATGCAGCTTAAGTTGAAGTGTGAGCCAAAAGAAATAGAGGAGAACACCATGGTCAGATACTTGGGCGAGCTGAAGCCCGTCATCATTAATGTGGTTTAGCCGCAACCCTATTGGACACTAAGGGACGTACACACCTTAACACTGAAAGTGGAGAGATAATGGAAGCAGAGCAGGCAACCACCGTGAATCAAACAGCCACCCACAGTTGGAGACCTTAGAAGGAGCACGTCTTAGGGAGTGGAATCGACTGGTTCGGAGCCGATTCCAAACATAGGGCAATCACTACAAAAAGCATTTTAGGACATCATAATCGATACATTACCATCATGGCCGCCATCATTATAGGGAGTTCAGTCCGTTGTCCTCATGCTATATAGGAATGAGCCAATCTTGGGCTATCATTGGAAGATATTATAGATTATACTTAGCATGACAGCCTCGTTCAGTTCAGCAGCATACTACCTGATGCTTGGGCCGATATGGATGGCTACGAGTAAATGAAGAAAACTCTTCAAGTGTGTTGACAGACAATGCAATTGTCGAAGGAATCTAGGTGCTTCTAGGGTCGTCGTCGAAGAGACTTCAACATTGAGAGATTACAACAGCTCTGTCATCTTCAGCGTACAATCAAAAGCTTTGACGAATAAGGTCGAAAATCTCTCAAACCCGACATACTAATGTGGACGTCCTTATAAACTAAACCAGACATGTGAAATGTAGGTAGCTGAACCAATTCATCATGCATACATGAAGGGTCGGTCGGCCATACTGGGCTTAGGGCTTGCTGCCTATTAGGAGGGGGGCTCCCTCATTTACCAAGTACTTTTATATATATATATACATATACACATATACATATACATATACACATATACATATACATATACACATATACATATATACATATATAGATATACATATATACATATAATATATATATATATATATATATATATATAGATAGATATATATATATATATATATATATATATATATATATATATA
>JXCR01148956.1:124249-139928 GCA_002079205.1 Phalaenopsis hybrid cultivar
TTTTGGAGTGCTGCCGCACCCATTACCCTGTAAAAAAGTGTTACTAATATGCAGAATTATTGATAAAAAATAAAAGCTAATAACCGAAGTCCCAAAAAGTTCACAAAAGAATTGTCAATCCCTACCACCCATATTTGCAAAAATAATATTTATTTCATGCAGAAACTGAAAAGAAACTACTAGAATAAAAAATCTAACAGCTTTTGAAAAGCAATAAAAAATCTTACAGGTGGCATGCATTTCCTCGGATACAAATATCAGTAAANTTTCAGACAGTAAGTACCTTTTCTGGCATAATTTCTTTATTCAAATCTTTCGGAGCATAGGTAGCACTCGAACCAGCACCAGAAGTGCCAATCCCACCCAAACTTCCAATGTACTTTTGGAGTGCTGCCGCACCCATTACCCTGTAAAAAAGTGTTACTAATATGCAGAATTATTGATAAAAAATAAAAGCTAATAACTGAAGTCCCAAAAAGTTCACAAAAGAATTGTCAATCCCTACCATCCATATTTGCAAAAATAATATTTATTTCATGCAGAAACTGAAAAGAAACTACTAGAATAAAAAATCTAACAGCTTTTGAAAAGCAATAAAAAATCTTACAGGTGGCATGCATTTCCTCGGATACAAATATCAGTAAAGGCAATTAAGTTTGCAAAAATGCATACCACATCAGCCCCACAGCCACTGTAAATATGATTGTTGAAAGTAGTTCTTGAGCAAATCTTGTAGATTTACTAGATGCTTTGGGATCAACCTGAAGAAATTTAGAGTATCAAGTAAATGACCTGGCAATCCGAATAGTGAATTGCGAAAAAAAAAAAAAAACTCAAATAAGACAGAAATCATGGGTCTCGTTTCCTTGACCTCACCATAACTACATGCAATGGCTGCTTGTCAGAGATGCCAGGATTACGATAAGATCCATCTTCATTTCCAGCTGCGCGCTCCTTCAGCTCTTGTAGCTACTAACCAAAAATTATTTTCCAAAAATAACTGAGAAACCCACGATTATAAAATTCAGCTAGCATAACGCTAAAAGAAAAAGAAATTAAACTTTGTGGAAACCAAATTATAGTTAGAATTGGCGAAGAAAAATAACCGCACACACTTAGTTTAGCATAGTTGACTGGAACAATGTGTTGCGCCGGTGCCCAACGTAAGGGCAATTTTATCTTTTGCATATCTAAATACAATTGTCATTAATTATTATTATTATTGTAGGGTATAAATAAGCTTACTATGCTTAGGATTAGGTTTATACATGAGGTGTATCTAAAATTTAGGATTTGAAAGAGATTTCCTGCCTCTCAAATTGTAAGAATTGGAAAAGATCGCCTACCTCTTGAATTGTAGAAGTGTTTATCTTTTGTATTCATGTGAATTATTAGTGTNGAAGAGATTTCCTGCCTCTACAAATTGGAAAAGATCGCCTACCTCTTGAATTGTAGAAGTGTTTATCTTTTGTATTCATGTGAATTATTAGTGTNGTTCAGACAGTAAGTACCTTTTCTGGCATAATTTCTTTATTCAGATCTTTCGGAGCATAGGTAGCACTCGAACCAGCACCAGAGGTGCCAATCCCACCCAAACTTCCAATGTACTTTTGGAGTGCTGCCGCACCCATTACCCTGTAAAAAAGTGTTACTAATATGCAGAATTATTGATAAAAAATAAAAGCTGATAACTGAAGTCCCAAAAAGTTCATAAAAGAATTGTCAATCCCTGCCACCCATATTTGCAAAAATAATATTTATTTCATGCAGAAACAGAAAAGAAACTGCTAGAATAAAAAAACTAACAGCTTTTGAAAAGCAATAAAAAATCTTACAGGTGGCATGCATTTCCTCGGATACAAATATCAGTAAAGGCAATTAAGTTTGCAAAAATGCATACCACATCAGCCCCACAGCCACTGTAAATATGATTGTTGAAAGTAGTTCTTGAGCAAATCTTGTAGATTTACCAGATGCTTTGGGATCAACCTGACGAAATTTAGAGTATCAAGTAAATGACCTGGCAATCGGAATAGAGAATTGCGCAAAAAAAAAACTCAAAATAAGACAGAAATCATGGGTCTCGTTTCCTTGACCTCACCATAACTACATGCAATGGCTGCTTGTCAGAGATGCCAGGATTACGATAAGATCCATCTTCATTTCCAGCTGCGCGCTCCTTCAGCTCTTGTAGCTACTAACCAAAAATTATTTTCCAAAAATAACTGAGAAACCCACCATTATAAAATTCAGCTAGCATAACGCTAAAAGAAAAAGAAATTAAGCATTGTGGAAACCAAATTATAGTTAGAATTGAAGAAAATTAACTGCACACACTTAGTTTAGCATAGTTGACTAGAACAATGTGTTACCCCGGTGCCCAGCTTAAGGGCAATTTTATCTGTTGCATGTCTAAATACAATTTTCTTTAATTATTATTATTATTGTAGGGTATAAATAAGCTTACTATGCTTAGGGTTAGGTTTATGCATGAGGTGTATCTAAAATTTAGGGTTTGGAAGAGATTTCCTGCCTCTCGAATTGTAATAATTGGAAAAGATCGCCTACCTCTTGAATTGTAGAAGTGTTTATCTTTTGTATTCATGTGAGTTATTAGTGTTGTATTACTTTGAATTGAAGTTCGAGAAATAAAATGTGTTTGCTCAAATTTCTGTGAAAAAGCGTGTCAATTTTGACGTCGGGTAGTATCGAATTGGTATCAAAGCGTCAATTTGAGAATTTGAAAAGAAAAGAATGTTATCTTCTCAGAGAAGAGGACCGTGGCTCTTGGAGGAAGGAGAAGGAACGTACAGAAGTTCAGATACAGTTACGATCGGGCTAGCAGAGAAGCCACGGCGGGATCGTGTGTGATTGGGCTAGCAGGGAAACAATAACGGGATTGCGTTGAAGCAATGATGGGATCACATCATGACGATATAGTAGCAATCATGCTTGCAGAGAAGGCAATGACGGGCTCGCAGCTTACAGAGGCCCAGAACTTTAATTTTGCAGGGCAAATGACGAGATCACGGTTTACAGAGACCTGAAACTTCCTTCGTTCACTTCCTCCCACATTGTCCTCGTGAAGTAGTCACGATTAGTGCTTGTGGGGAAGGCCAACAGGATTGTGGGGTACAAGGAAGGCCCTCGTGATTGGTGCTTGCGGGGAAGACCAATGGGATTGTGAGGTATAGGAAAGGCCGACGAGATCGCAGCACACAAGAAATGCCTTCGTGACCTAGTCTGACAGGCACACAATAAGGTAACAACTACTATATAGCGCGATCGAGCTAGCTAGCAATCAATACAATCGTGACAAGAGCTTGTTGGGAAGGCGATGACGAATCTTCCATCTTCTGTGAGGAACGATGAGTTAAGCTTGTTGGGAAATCCTCAAGGTTCGAGCTGATTTTTACGAACTCGATTTTAACCAACTACGGTATCGCGGCATATAAGTTTCAAAAATGAAAGGAAGAAATGAAAACCAACAAAGTAGATGATTTTGAAAAGAAATTTTAAAAAAAAGTGGTAGGCAAACTTAAATCCAAGATAGAAGAAATGTTTGCCCCATAGAAAATAGAATTTCATCCATGAAAAAACGATTCGGGTGCTAGGAGGAGATGAGGAGGAGGCTTATTGAGATGCAAACCAAAACCACACTGGCGGCTCGATTTGCAAATCCTAACCAAAGGTTGACCAGAGATTGAACTACCAGATTGAAAAAGAGAGATTAAACGAGAGGAACGCGAAGAGGAAAGCATCCCCACATCTAGAACCCCCTCGCGGGGGCTCTAATTGGGGGTGGATTGCAGTTTTCTGATGGAAGTGGTTGGTTCGAAACATGGAGAAGAGATTATATAAGAGGTATGGAGGAGCACAATGAAGAAAGGAGAGAAGCGGGGAGGGGATATGGCTAAAATTGAAGGAGGAATTTTGCCCTCGATACATGGGGGAAAAAACGAAGTGAGAGAAAGTTGGGATGGAGATACTAAGGTTAGGAAGTTGAAGATGCCGATCTTCAAAAGTGAAGGAGCACATGAGTGGGTTTATCGAGTTGAGCGATACTTTACAATGAATGGGCTAGATGTGGAGGAAAAACTCATTGCAGCAGGGTTATGCTTGGAGAGAAAACTCTATCCTGATTTCAGTGCAGGGAGGTCAGATGCTCGATCTGTTTGTGGGAGGCATTTAAAAATTATTTGATGGAATATTTTTGAGTCACTCATGAAGAAGACCCACACAAGCAACTCTATGTCTTGACTCAAAAGGGAGTTGTCAAAGAATATAGGAAGAAATTTGACTATTATAGAGACGGCTGAGGAGGATTTTTGAAGTTGAATTTGGGGGAAATTTCATGAAAT
Organism: Phalaenopsis hybrid cultivar; assembly: GCA_002079205.1. Lineage (NCBI taxonomy): Eukaryota > Viridiplantae > Streptophyta > Magnoliopsida > Asparagales > Orchidaceae > Phalaenopsis > Phalaenopsis hybrid cultivar. The sequence continues at coordinate 128,611 of JXCR01148956.1, forward strand.
GCCTAGAGTCCGACATACGAGTTGCACTCCGATTATTGAGACCACGAGGATTGAAAGAGACAATGGAGTCAGACCAGATGGTAGAGGATAAGAACCAGATAGAGAAGGCCAGCAGGAGCAGCACAGATCGAGCGTCGGGTTGAACTGCTACAATCAAGACAATACAGAAAGCTCAAACAGCGGAAGTCCAAACGGTGGCTGCATGGGACAAAAATAATGGGCCTTGACTGGGAGCAACACTCAAGAAGCTTACTATGACAGAGATTCAAAAAAAAGAGCCAAGAGGTTATGCTTTCAATATGATGAGAAATTTACCAAAGCACACTATTTCAAGGATCAAAAATTGCAAATTCGCATGCTGCATGGTGAGGAGGTAAAGGAGATATAGGATGAAGAAATAAAGATAGCTATAGCGGAGGAAAGGGAACACTCATTTTTTCTCACCTTGAAGAAAAAATATCTCTTTGAGGGGTATCGCTACGTCAGTGTCTAGACTAAGGGCAATATTGACTTTAGCATGTCTAAGGACAATTTAATCTTTTATTATTCTTGTTGTTGGGTATAAATAAGTGTATCATGTTTAGGGTTAGTTTTATGCATGAGATTGAGCCTTGTGTTTTAGTTTTAGGGTTTGGGAGAGATTTACTACCTCTCAAATAGTAGGAATTGGGAGATATCGTTTGTCTCTCAAATTGTAGTGCTTATATTTTGTATTCGTGTGAGTTATTAATGTTGTATTGCTTTGAATTAGTGTTTGGGAAATAAAATTGTGTTTGCCTTAATTTCTGTGAAAAAAAATGTCGATTTTGATGGCAGGTCGTACCACAATACTCAACGAATCGGAATTCAATTGTTGCCTGCATCTTTGAGATGCTTTTAATATCTTCAAATGTTCAGTAAGAATCTCTGCCCATCCTTTCATGGCATACAAATAATAAAAATTCACAAAAACCATATTGCGAATATGAAATACTAGTAGAATTAATTTTTTTTTCCTGATTTAACTCTTCATTAAATTTACATAGGCAAAAAGAGCTTTTTCTATAAACCAGCCTGCTGTTTGAAGGCATTGAAACTAAAGAAAATGGAAATCTACCAATAACAGAAAGTTTGTGGTGAATAAAGGCAACCAAAAAACTAGACATAAAATAGATAGAGAAAGATGCTATATGTTAGTTTTCAATACATTTACTACTTTGAAACAAAATATAAATATATTCTCAAGAAAGGAGAGTTCCTCCAGTTTCTTAGATAATTTTACTGGAGCCAGAACAAAACAACTAAGCAACCATAAGGCTTGTTCACAGAAAAGACAACTAAAGGGAATAAAAAGAAAATTTCCNTATATATATATATATTCTCAAGAAAGGAGAGTTCCTCCAGTTTCTTAGATAATTTTACTGGAGCCAAAACAAAACAACTAAGCAACCATAAGGCTTGTTCACAGAAAAGACAACTAAAGGGAATAAAAAGAAAATTTCCCAATAATTGAAGCCATCCATTTAAAATTACAAGAACTATGCATGCATTTCCACAACCCAAATTTTACAAAGGTGTGTAACAAGCCTTTTTGTAATTTACAGTTCTAAAAAAAATGAATGTGAATATGAAAAGAGCAGTAANCATGCATGCATCGCCACAACCCAAATTTTACCAAGGTGTGTAACAAGCCTTTTTGTAATTTACAGTTCTAAAAAAATATTTATAAAAAATAAAACTTCTTGATGGGCCAAAAAGTAGAGTCCTGATAATCAAAAGCATACGTAAAAAACAAATAGGAAAAGAGCTAGAAACTACCAGCATTGGAAGACTAGATGGCTTGCCAGATTGCTCATCTGAAAGATATTCTGCAATGGAGTTGGTGACAACTAGAGCTCGCAGATATTCTACTACCACTCTACTATCAACTGCATGGTCTCTTTGCTCAAATCGTTTAATGACAGACTCAGGTCTGCAAAAAATTTATGATCCTCCACATGTGTACAGAGTGTTCAATATAAAAAAAGTGCAGCTTGCTTAATACTGCACAGCAAAATAGTAAATTATATTTCTGGAAAAGCTAAGGGGCCGTTCGGGATTACTTTTCATTTCTATTTTTATTTTCTGTTTTTATTTTGTACTGTATACATTTTTACTTAAAATAAAATATATTTGGTATGTTCTAATAAGTTTAATTATTTTTGAAAATACTCAAAATAATTTTTAGATATTTTGAGTGTTTTTAAAATAAGCTAATTTATTTTTTAAAACAAAAAATAAAAACATGCAAAAAAAAAGTATTTTAAAAATAGATGCAAAACCAAAAACATAAAATAAAAACAAAATTGATCCCAAACAAACCCTAAAAATTTGAACATTAAAGGGTAATCCAAAAAAAAAAGTGACCTATCCAAAGATAGAAAGCTTATTAGCCTGAATCTGCCAAGCATAAAGGAAAATTTTTTCTCTTCAGTTTATCATATTAAATTCCAATGATAATTTAAAAAATATATTATCGAGATTCCCAAATACTGAATTATGGTTTTGATACGCTTGAAATACATATCCTACAAGGGGAAAATAATTTTTACTTTTGCAAACAAAAAAACAATTCTTGGTTGTCAGCATAAGCATCAATCAACATATAGAAAAAAAATAATAAAGCCACCTGCAAAGCTATCTAAGTAAATTGTAAGCACAATTCCCAAACAATCAAGAAAACCAAACCAAAATTTAGGTATTATATAACACAGCATTTCATCACATTTGCCCACTGGAATATAGGTGTATGGAGCAGAACTAAAGAGCCGTGCCATACTCCATAATGATGCATGCTAAATCATGCATATCTGTGATAGATCATTACAAAGGTTTAATGAACTATCATGAACAAACAATCAAGTCCACTAGAAACTAAAGTAATGAGCAAGTAACATGGACAAAGAAACAAAATATCGGATAAATAAGCTTTCTACTTGACAACGGGTAAATGAATTAAACAGCATCAATGCAATGCACAATCTTCCTACTAATTATTTTTAAGAAAAAGGATTTTCTACTGAGAACAATTTGATTTAAAGAGCCAGAAAGCAACTCAAAATACAAACTTTTGCAAGAAAGGCTAACAATAGGTAAAAATATGAACAGAACAAACTAGTTTATTTAGCAAAATGGAAGACAAAAAGAGACTATTAAAAAAAAATAAACCTGTGCCGGTTGAGCTCAGCCAGGAGAGCACTCTGCTTTCTAGCATCCTTAGGGTTCGCATCAGCCTCGGCAATGAGACGCTCCAGCCTCTTCTCCTGACGCCAGAAAGGCCACCAGTTAAGCCACTCCAACAAGGCCAGCCTGCCCAACCCTCTCCTTACCAAATCGCACATGCCAACAACAAACACCAGTAACGGAAATCTATTCTGCTGCGCCTCAGCCCTTGCCTCTACCACAGACGATTTCTCCACAGAGCCCAAACCTCCAACCATTGTGGTCGGCTCGTCACGGCCGCTGTTTTCCTGACTCGAAGATAAAACATCATCGTAGGGATTCGGCTCGTGTTTCTCAGGCAATGCGCGAAATGGAGAGACAGCCAGGCACCGGCGATGGGAGNTCCTTGCCTCTACCACGGACGATTTCTCCACAGAGCCCAAACCTCCAACCATTGTGGTCGGCTCTTCACGGCCGCTGTTTTCCTGACTCGAAGATAAAACATCTTCGTAGGAATTCGGCTCGTGTTTCTCAGGCAATGCGCGAAATGGCGAGACAGCCAGGCACCGGCGATGGGAGTAAGGGATAGAAAATGAGACGGAATAAGGAGAAACGGAAACGCGGCGGTGAGGTAAGAGAGAGGGAGCCGGACGGTGTAAACCAGGCGGGAAAGAGGGGCGACAGAGGAGTGACGCTTGAACGGCGGACATGGGTGGGGCCTCACCGGAGCTATTGACCTTGTGATATGCGCAAGTAGAGATGAGTAGGGTTTAGAGGTTCTAGACCACAGAATCCTGCANTAAGAGAGAGGGAGCCGGACGGTGTAAACCAGGCGGAAAAGATGGGCGACAGAGGAGTGACGCTTGAACGGCGGACATGGGTGGGGCCTCACCGGAGCTATTGACCTTGTGATATGCGCAAGTAGAGATGAGTAGGGTTTAGAGGTTCTAGACCACAGAATCCAGCAGAAGCTGGAGCCTTATCTGGAGATGGAGTGAGGTGCAACCGGTGGCCTCTCTCCCTATTTGACTATTGTGAAGCCAGGGAACAGGGAGGGCGAACTGCTAGGAAATGAGGATAACTGGTTATAAGAATTTCTCTCGGCGGATTCTGATGCGTAGCGGTTAGCTCAAGTTTTCTCGTCGTATTCTTTGCTTCTCTGGCAGGCCACCTGAACTTCGACCCATTTGATAAATGTATGAAGACTTGCAGCATGATACCTTTTGATCATATGTATAAATATCTAAAACCATTCAATTTTTACATAGGTATTATTTATTTAAAAATAAAAAAGTGAATTTTACTCTTATTTAAATAAAAATTTTGATTTTTTTGATGTGATGCACAAAATTTGGGTAATATAAATGTAAAATATGAAGTTTAATGTTGATATATAATTCCATAAGACTTAGAGGTATGTATGGTATGTGGGCAAACAAACAACTAAATTAGATTAATCATATTTTATTTTTTAAAATTTATAAGCATTCTTTTTACATTTTAATATGACATAAACATAATAACTCTTGTTTTTCTTATTTTTGTTGTTGATAAAAATAAAACATGAATTAATTTTGTGTCACAGTTTACTAGTTCAATGTTTAGTTTGATGTGTCGCAGTTTTATGAATTTTTAAAAGTGATTATATCTAATTTTTACAATGAATTGATTCATAAACGAGCNTAAACATGAATTAATTTTGTGTCGCAGTTTTATGAATTTTTAAAAGTGATTATATCTAATTTTTACAATGAATTGATTCATAAACGAGCTGAGCTTGAGCAAGCCAAGGCTTGGCTCGTTGAAAGTACCATTGCTCGTGTTTTACTCATTTAGAAATTGAGTGCAAAAAAATTGTTTTTCAAACACAAGTTGTTCGCGAACAATGAGCCATTTTGACTACCCTAATCACGTAGACATAGAAAGTTAAGGGTATGGTTGAGATTTAAAACTAGTTATTTATATTAAAATATTCATTTAAATAAAATTTANTTGAGCTTGAGCAAGCCAAGGCTTGGCTCGTTGAAAGTACCACTGCTCGTGTTTTGCTCATTTAGAAATTGAGCGCAAAAAAATTGTTTAAGTTCCAAACACAAACACGAGTTGTTCGCGAACAATGAGCCATTTTGACTACCCTAATCGCGTAGACGTAGAAAGTTAAGGGTATGGTTGAGATTTAAAACTAGTTATTTATATTAAAATATTCATTTAAATAAAATTTAATATATTGTTATTCTCTTTTATTAATAAAAAATTAAAATTGAATATAAATTGTTATAGCTCTAAAGTCAATTAAATTATTTAAAAATAATACTCATCAATTATATATATATATATATATATTCGAGCTAAATTGAGTCGAACATGAGCAAACAAATCTTTATTCAAGTTTGATTCGTTTATATATTTAGCGTAAAAAAAATTGTTTGTGTTCAGATTGTTTTTTTAGCGAATGAATTGAACACGTTAACAAGTTGAACATTAGTTGTTCGCAAACAACAAGCCATTTTGATGGCTCTACTACAAACTACGCTTATGGTTTTTAAGTGAGAAGAACTCCCCTAAATTGGATCTAACAATTCTATAGTTAATATACCAAGCACAATTCATTGATAGTATTAACTTGCGTAGATTTTCAATTCGAGTGAGTGGATATTTAGTTCCTACTTATTAGAGAAGAACACATGAAATTCATTTCAAAACCAAAGATTTTGTTGTTTAAACAATCTCACCAATATGCTCCACTAGAATACATGTGTTCTAATGAATTCACTATGTTCACACGCACTTGGAGTACACAATTCACTCAATCTCACTCTCAAACACTCGATTTCACTCAGGGGAACACTTGTTCATGCTCACAACACTATCATGCACTTCTCCTTTTGAAGTGCTTTGACTGCTCTTGAAAGTTCTCTAGTGAGACCCTTCGTCACCCTTTGGCTTTCTCTCGTTTGTTCTCTATCTTCTCCCTCAAAATCTCTCATCTGACCTTTGGAATGCAACTTAAATCTCCTCAATGCCACAACCATAGAAATTGCCAAAACGCATCGTCGAGCACTTGGGTGCTTAAGCTAGCACTAGAGTGCTCCTTAGGTTGGTGCTTAAGCACGTGGATTGTCAATGGGTCAAAATGTAAAGCAAGAGCCCAGGCAACTGGCTTAGTCGTCAACTTTCTCTTTGCTCTGTTTCCATACCATATAGGGAAGAATACAGATGATTAGGCAACATATAGGGCATTGTGTCGTCGATCTTACTGCTTTTTGGCGTCTAGGCTCCATAATGCTAATGGGGCACCTAATTGGTACTTAGCTCACATGTTCTCTTCTTGCTAACGTATTACCTTGAACTTGCAAATACATACAAAAAATAACTCTAAAAAATCACAAATATGAACCAAATAATAGAAAAAAATGCTGGAAATAACATCATAAGCCTTTATACCGCTAACTGGGTCAGCTGCATGAATCTTATTTCTCCATTACGACCAATTTAGTGTTATATTTGTAGTTAATTCCAATAGATTAAGATCATTTATTATACAATATGTCCAAGTCTTTTTAGGTCTTCCTCGCTCTTTCTTAATATAAGTTGAATATAAAGCATCAACTCTTCTAACTAAATCATTAAACCATCTACTCTCTTAATCGGATCATTAAACGGTCAAAGTTATATATATATATATATATATATATATATATATATATATATATATATATATATATATATATATNCCCGCAGCCTCCCAGGCGTCAGCCAGGTATTCCTTGCTCTCCTTCTACCCCTCCACCCCTAGGCAATTCCTTCCTTTCGTTTCTTCAACTTACCAAACTTTCTTGTTTGGACAGACAAGAAGGAATCACCTGTACGCCGCACCATTCCAATAGCCCATTCATCACATCTCTCTCTTCGCCTTCACACGTTTGGTAAGAATCTGCCATTGCTTCCCTCCTCCTGCTTCAGCATTAGTACTATAAGATTTTAAATTTTCGTTTCTTGTGACTCATAGTTGGGGCATGTTTACATTTCAGAAATTGTATGGTTTTTTTTTCTCCGTTTCTCATATCAGAACTGAAATGTACATCTTTTAGTTGTCTTTGAAGAAAGAATTACGTTGGAATCAAAGGAAGAACCACTCAATTATATTATATCATTACATTGTGATCTTGAATTCTAGTGGAGCGAATCAAGGAAAATTTACTCCACCAATTTCATTGCATTTTCTAGTTTGAATTGTTTTATTTTTAACTGGACAAAACATTACTAAACATTTATGAGCTTTTCTAGTTTGAATTGTTTTTTTTTTCACTTTGTTGGTTCCACGACATGTATGAGTGTTGATTCATTTTTTGCATAAAGTTATTCTTAATATGTTTTTATTCAGAATAGTTACACGACACTGCTGTTGAATCATGTCTAAAGTGGTTGACGAGGGCCAGTCCGCAATGTGGGACAAAGACGTTACAAATATTTTTTGTGATTTGTATATTAAAGAAATAGAACTGGGTAACAGTCCAACAACGTATTTTAATAAAGAAGGATGGCTAAACATTGGCAAGAGATTCAAAGAATTGACTGGCAGGGATTACGACCGCCTTAAATTTAAAAACAAATGGGACCAGTTGAAGAAGGAATGAAAAATATGGAAGGAGTTGAAACGTGGATCTACTGGTCTGGGTTGGGATCCGATTAAAAGGACAATTGATGCTCCAGCTGAATGGTGGGCTAAAAAACTAGAGGTAATTTATATATAATTCATGAATTGTTTGCTTCGCAAATTATTTTATCTAATTATAATTTTCTAAATATCCCCTCTAAATGCTATTCCACAGGCGGTACCGGCAGCGAAGAAGTACAAACAGTGTGGAATAGATCCGGAATTTGAAGAGAAATTTGACATAATGTTTAAATGGGTTGTCGCAACCGGAAAGTTTTCATACAACCCAACTGAAAGCGGTTTTACAGGGATACCAGATGAGATCACACCTGAGCCAGTGACACCCGATGAAGAAGTTCAAAGCATTAATCAGAGGGATATGGGGGAGTCTAGTACAATTTTAAAGAGGTCAAGGATTGCTAAGAAAAATAAAGAGAAAGAACATTCTGTGAACACCTCCTTCGACGTTTAATTGAAGCTTTTGCAGCTCCACCAATATCTGAAGCTAGCATATTAGACTGTCTCAGGCTTTTGGGCACTATTCCTGAAGTTGTGGCCAACAAACGATTTCATGCACAGTGTGTGAAAGAACTTGAGGATTCAACGTGAATGAAAATTTTCATGTCGCTAGCGCCTGGATTGCGACTCGAATATTTGCGGGTTTTGGTCGAGGAATGATTTTTTTTATTGGTATATGTATTTGGTGGAGAAATATGATCTTTTTAGTTAAGAGACTTCTATTTATGTTGTTTTTTTTTTAATGTTTGGAACTTCTAATCATGTTATCTTTTTTCATATAGTTGTACCATCTACATATGTACCTGTTAGTAGTTGATGTTTTATTTATAAGTTGTGTATTATATATTTTGAATTTGTACAATAAATATTTGGTAGTGCTGCAGAAATATATTATCATGCACTAATTATGTTTACATCTTATATTATTTAGGATGGACCCACAAAATGTGCGTCGTAGGAGAATGGTATTTGCTACAGTCATTGCGATATTGTTGTGGATTATTACCGGAGTAGAACTGCTCGCATTCCCCGCATGACATCCAGCTTTGTTGGAGACAGATGGGTTGGTGAAATGCTTTCTGGCCATCCAATAAGGTTTACAAATATTTTCAGAATGACAGCACCAATTTATATGGATCTTTTGCACGAGTTATGTCTAAATCACGGCCTCCAGGGTTCTTCCAGAACGACGTGTAGAGAGGTGTTGGCTATAACACTGTACATTCTGTCACAAAATGAATCAATTAGAGGAGCTATGGAAAGATTTCAACATTCTTCTGAAACAATAAGTCGTTACTTTTCTAAAGGCATACAGGCTCTTCTTAGCTTAGCAACTAAAATAATTAAACCGGATGATCCATCATTTGCAACCACTCCAGTACAGATTGCCAACGATCCTCGATACATGTCATATTTCAACGTAACTACGGGAACTTGTCATACGATTCATAATATAATTACTATCTAATAAACAATTCAACAGAATTGTATTGGTGCAATTGACGGTACACACGTTGATGCCCGTATACCCAACCACGAGAAGGTTGCATACATTGGTCGGAGTGGTTTGATAACTCAGAATGTCATGGTTGTATGCGACTTCAACATGTGCTTTACTTTTGTAGTGGCGGGATGGGAAGGGAGTGCACATGACAGTCAGATTTCCTCATTTGCCACTAGGAATAGATCACAATGTTTTTCTCACCCCCCATCAGGTTAGTGTTGATTTGTAATTTGTTAATTTGAGCATGTAATCTTTTTACTTAACAGTGTTTTTCTTATTAGGAAAATACTATCTGGTTGATGCCGGGTATCCTATGCAAAGGGGATACCTGAAGCCTTATCCTGACACAAGATATCATCTTCCTAATTTTGAGAGAACGAGTGGCACCATCCGTGGCAGAAAGGAAATGTTTAATAAATGTCACTCATCTTTACGCGGGGTAATTGAAAGAACATTTGGGGTTTGGAAGAAGAAATGGGTCATCCTACGCGATATGCAAATGAATGTCTTCGACCGAATGATATCCTTTCCAAAAGCAGGTGCATATTGTGGTTGCAACAATGGCACTACATAACTTCATCCGAAGACATGCCTCACGATTAGATACAGATTTTAGTATGGCTGACAACGACGAACTGAATGTCTTCGACCAAACTCCTGAAATTATGGGTGGGAGTTCATTACCTGAGGATGATGTAAACTCTAATGAGTTTGGAGATCAGGAAGGTGAAGGTTTGGCTGATATGATTGCTTTAAGGGAGTCTATTACAGATGTTATTTGTGGCTGTTGATCTACCATGTTTTACTTTAATAAGATTATAGGTTGATATTCATATGTATTTAATTTTGGTTACTTTTAAAATACCTTAAACNCAAAATCCAGCAGAAGCTGGAGCCTTATCTGGAGATCGAGTGAGGTGCAACCGGTTGCCTCTCTCCCTGTTTGACTATGGTTGAAGCCAGGGAACAGGGAGGGCGAACCGCAAGGAAATGAGGATAACTGGTTATAAGAATTCTCGGCGGATTCTGATGCTTAGCGGTTAGCTCAAGTTTTCCCGTCGTATTCTTTGCTTCTCTGGCAGGCCACCTGAACTTCGACCCATTTGATAAATTTAGGAAGACTTGCAGCATGATACCTTTTGATCATATCTATAAATATCTAGAAGCATTCAATTTTTACATAGGTATTATTTATTTAATTATAAAAAAGTGAATTTTACTCTTATTTAAATAAAAATTTTGATATTTTTGATGTGATGCACAAAATTTGGGTAATATAAATGTAAAATATGAAGTTTAATGTTAGATATATAATTCCATAAGACTTAGAGGTATGTATGGTATGTAGGCAAACAAACAACTAAATTAGATTAATCATATTTTATTTTTTAAAATTTATAAGCAATTTAATTTCTTTTTACATTTTAATATGACATAAACATAATAACTCTTGTTTTTCTTATTTTTGTTGTAGATAAAAATAAAACATGAATTAATTTTGTGTCTACTAGTCCAACGTTTAGTTTCATGTGTCGCAGTTTTATGAATTTTTAAAAGTGATTATATCTAATTTTTGCAAAGAATTGATTCGTAAACGAGCTGAGCTTGAGCAAGCCAAGGCTTGGCTCGTTAAAAGTACCACTTCTCGTGTTTTGCTCATTTAGAAATTGAGCGCAAAAAAATTGTTTTAAGTTTCAAACACGAGTTGTTCGCAAACAATGAGCCATTTTGACTACCCTAATCACATAGACGTAGAAAATTAAGGGTATGGGGGAGATTTAAAACTAGTTATTTATATTAAAATATTCATTTAAATAGAATTTAATATATTTTTATTCTCTTTTATTAATTAAAAATTAAAATTGAATATAAATCTTTATAGCCCTAAAGTCAATTAAAGTATATAAAAATAATACTCATAATTATATATATATATATATATATATATAAATATATATA
>JXCR01148956.1:140337-155345 GCA_002079205.1 Phalaenopsis hybrid cultivar
TATATATATATATATTATTTCGAGCCAAAATTCAGTCAAACATGAGCAAACAAATCTTTATTCAAGTTTGATTCGTTTATATGTTTAGCGTAAAAAACATTGTTTGTGTTCAGATTATTTTCTTAGCGAATGAATTGAACACGTTAACAAGCTGAACATGAGTTGTTCGCAAACAACAAGTCATTTTGATGTCTCTACTACAAACTATGTTTATGGTTTTTAAGTGAGAAGAACTCCCCTAAATTGGATCTAACAATTCTATAGTTAATATATCAAACACAATTCATTGATAGTATTAACTTGCATAGATTTTCAATTCAAGTGAGTGAGATATTTAGTTCCTGCTCATTAGAGAAGAACACATGAAATTCATTTCAAAACCAAAGCAATTGTAGTTTGAACAATCTCACCAATATGCTCCACTAGAATACATGTGTTCTAATGAATCCACTATGTTAACACGCACTCCGAGTACACAATTCACTCGATCTCACTCTCAAACACTCAATCTCACTCAGTGGAACACTTGTTCATGCTCACAACACTCTCATGCACTTCTCCTTTTGAAGTGCTTTGACCGCTCTTGAAAGTTCTCTAGTGAGACCCTTTGTCACCCTTTGGCTTTCTCTCGCTTATTCTCTATCTTCTCCCTTGAAATCTCTCGTCTGACCTTTGGAATGCTGCTTAAATCTCCTCAATGCTACAACCATAGAAATTGCCAAAACGCAGCGTTGAGCACTCTTAAGCTAGCACTGGAGCGCTCCTTAGGTTGGTGCTTAGGCACATGGATTGTCATTGGGTCAAAATGTAAAGCAAGAGCCTAGGCACCTGGCTTAGGCGTCAAATTTCCCATTGCTCTGCTTCCAGGCCATATGGGAAAGAATACGAACGATTAGGCACCATAATAGGGCACTGTGTCGTCGATCATACTTTTTTTTAGCGTCTAGGCTCCAGGATGCTAATGGGGCACCTAATCAGTACTTAGCTCACATGTTCCCTTCTTGCTAGCGTATTACCTTGAACTTGCAAATACATACAAAAAATAACTCTAAAAAAGCACAAATATGAAGCAAATAATAGGAAAAAAATGCAGGATATAACATCATAAGCCTTTATACCGCTAAGTGGGTTAGTTGAATGAATCTTTTTTCTCCATTACGACCAATTGAGTGTTATATTTGTAGTTAATTCCAATAGATTATGATCATTTATTATATAATATGTCCAAGTCTTTTTAGGTCTTCCTCTATCTTTCTTAACATAAGTTGAATATGAAGCATCAACTCTTCTAACTGAATCATTAAAGCATCTACTCTCCTAATCGGATCATTAAATGGTAAAAGTTATATATATATATATATATATATATATATATCATGAAGTTTTTCGTCATGGTTTCTGGGAATTTTCTTGCAGTTGTACCGGGGATTTTGGCGTAATGGCTTCTTCGTTTCAATTATTAGTGATTCTCTGGTCAATTTCCTTTGCTGTAGAATTTTGAGGTGTTTTTCTATTACTGCTGGTGTTTCTTTTCCTTTTTTCTTGGAGTTTTCTTCTATTTTTTGGTTTTCCCGGGCATTCTTGATTCCAATTCTTTATTGGTTTCACTATTCTATTGAATTTGGGAGATCAATTTCTTAGTGATCTTCTTTTCTGGGATTTATTGTCTACGTCGTTTTTTTGATTGTTGGTTCTATTCATTGGAAATTATGGCACAAGATTTATCTGCGGCTAACCCGAATTATATTAGGAAGGGATCGTTTGCTGATATAGTTGGCAGATCTATTTGGGTACTTCTTTGGGAGATAAACTGGTCTTCCCGCAACTTTACCATGATTCCATGTCTATAAAGGCTGATTTTATCTTTGTCAAGAAAGGGTCGAAGAAAGCAGGCAAACATGCTATTATTTTCTCTGATTTTGTTATTGATAAACTGTCTGACAATTACAAATTTACAGTAATTGGTAAATTTCAATTAGGACATCCCAAGATGGATATTATTTGAAGAGTCTTTCATGATTTCAAATTGGTGGGAAGCTGGAAGGTAGAGCTTTTTGATGGTCTTCATATTATGATTTATCTTACAAGGGAAGAGGATTATGCTCATATTTTTTCCAAGAAATTTGTTGTTATAGATGGAGCACCAATGAAGATATTAAAATAGTCTTTGCATTTCGACCCTGCACATGAACCTCCTATTATCCTTATATGGTTTAATTTACCTGGATTAAAATTCCCTTTCTTTAATCATCAAGTTCTATTCTCCATTGGATCAATTTTTGGTAGACCCATGAAATTGGAGATTTCCACTTTTAATTTAAATCGACCTTCAGTTACTCGAATCCTAGTGGAAAGGGATATAACTCTTCTTGAAATTAATGAAGTTTGGTTAGGGACTGAACATAATAGTTACTGGCAATCCATTTTGATGGAACAAAAACCTTTCTATTGTTACCATTGTAAAATTTTGACCATACTAAAGAAAGATGCTATAGACTTAATCCTTCTTTGAGATCTCAAAAAAAAGATATCAATGTTCCTAATAGAGAGAAGGAGCTTATTCGGAAGTAGAATTTTCCCTCTGATATTAATTCTATTCCACTGCAGACACTTTCTTCTCCTCAACTAGAAGCTCTTATTCAGACAGATAATATAACTATCAATATTATTACTGATAATGTGTTGAACTCTGCTGGTATGCCATTGGAAGCAAGAGTTGACCTGCAAAAAATTAATACTAATATGAATGATACATTGGTTTCCTGAGCACGTAACCATACTATTAGCTATTTTTTCTCCAATTCCAACATAGCTGCAAACTAATATTCATAGTATTACTAATCCAGTTACAGAACAAGCTACTTCATTCTGTTTACCTTCCAATAATGTCATTGAGATGCCAGAAAGGATTAATTACCCTATTGCTAACTCTTCAAATGAAACTAATATTGTTGATGATAGTTTACATCATCTCAGACAATCTATGGAGGAAAATTGGGAAGTTCAGAGAAGTAGAAGGAAACATAAGGGACATTGGGAGTTAAAAATTTTGCTAAATGATAATTTAGTAGATCCTTGTCAGGAACGGTTACCTGGGAGACCTACTAGAGTCTCCAAAACTTTAAATCTATGATCAAAATAATGTGTTGGAACATCAGGGGAATCTTTGATTCTAATTCTCTGATGAGACTTAAAAATATAAATAGAATTCATCATTTTGCTTATTTTTCTATATATTGGAACCACTTACTCATACTCTTCCTAAAAGGATTACTAGAAGTTTTTCTCATTTTGATATTGATAACAATAGTAAGATTTGATTATTTTGCAAAAAAGACATTCAGTATCATGTAATTGTGAATCATGATCAATTTCTTCATGTTCTTTTCAAGTGGGATTTTTTGGAAACTACTGCTACTTTTATCTATGTTGGTAGTAGACTGCGAGATAAGAAGGAGCTTTGGAGACATTTAAAAACTTTGCAAACTACTATTCAAAGGACTTAGTTAGTTGGAGGTGATTTTATCAGTGTGGCAAACCCTAATGAGAAGTGGGTTGATAAACCTATTGATTTAGAAAAAAATGACTTTTTTTTCTGATAACATCAATGCTGCTCATTTGGTTGAACTTCCTTTCCAAGGTCCTTTAGATACTTGGAAAAGATGGAAATTACATGAAAGATTTGATAGATTCTTAGTAAATTCTCAGTGGTTGGAAACTTATCAATACTCCACAACCTCTCATCTTCCTTATACTTGTTATGATCGTAGACCTTTATTGTTGTCTATTTCTATTTCAAGTTATAAGCCCTAAGCTAGATTCAAATTTTTGAATGTTTTGATTGAACATTGTGATTTTCTCGCTTTTTTAAATCTGTATGGATTCTTAATAATACTCTTCCTCCTTGGAAAAGACTTTGGTTTGTCCAAAAAATCAGTGGCAAGACAGCTTAAATCTTGAAATTGGAATGTTTTTGGTGATCTTTCTCATAAAGTTAAAGAGGCTAAAAAAGTTGTTATTAAAGCAGAAACTGATGTAGCTCTTATTGCTGAAAAAAAACTTGTTTCTGCTAATGCTAATCTGGTTCAAGCAATTAACATAGAGGAGAACTTCTTCAAACAAAAAGCTGCTATGAAGAGATTTATTGATGGGGATCGAAATACCAAATTTTATCATGCATGTGTTAAACATAGAAGGAATTATAATGCTGTTTTCAAGATCAAGGATGGTACTGGTACTTGGTTAGATGATACTGATCAGATTTCACTTAATGCAGTGCAATATTTTTAGCAGTTTACGAATGTTCCACATAACTGTAATTTTAATCTTTTTGATGATTCTCTATTTGCTGCTGATATACAGTTTACTTCCACTCTTGATCTGACTTCTATTCCTTCTGAAGATAAAATTTGGAAGAATTTAAGTACTATTGATGGGGAGAAAAGTGTAGGTGTTGATGGTTTTACTTCCAATTTTTATATCAAATCCTGATCTATAGTAAAATAGGGAGTTTATTGCAACTGTACAAAGCTTCTTTAGGGTTGTAAATATGCCTAAATGTTTTTTTATGTCTACTATAACTCTTTTACGAAAATACGATATTAAGAGTAGCTGGGAAAATTTCAGATCAATTGCTCTTACTACGGTTATTTCGAAGATTATTAGTAAAATTTTAGTAGTCATAATACAAAAACTTCTACCGTCTATTATCTCCCCTAATCAATCTACATTTGTTAAGGGTAGGCATATAACTGATAATGTTCTTCTCACTCAAGAGCTTCTTCTGGATTTTGATCGTCCTGGTAGAGCTGGAAATTTGATGTTCAAGTTAGATCTTTCTAAAGCTTATGATACAATAAGCTGGCAGTTTATTTTGGCTGTGCTGAAAGCTAAAGGTTTCCCTTCTAACTTTTGCCAGATTATTCAAAGATGGTTATAGACCAATTATTATACCATTCTCATCAATGGAAATTCTTATGGTTTTTTTCAAGCTAAAAGGGGAATAAAGCAAGGAGATCCACTTTCTCCCACCTTCTTTATTTTGGCTATGGATTATCTTTCCAAATTACTCAATCAGGCTTATTCATCTCATGAATATATTTGGTATGTTAATAAAGCAAATTTTAACATTAGACATCTTATATATGTTGATGATGTGATTATTTTTTTCAATGCTTCTAAACCTACTGTAAGGATGATTTATAATATTCTAACTCTATTCCAAGAGCTATCTGGACTCTCTTTTAATTCTAGTAAATGTCAAATTATTTTTAGCAATAAAATGAAAGCAGCTTCCAAACTTTGGATTAAAGATCTTACCCATTTCAAATCTGCCAAGTTTCCTATCAATTACCTGGGAACACATCTTATTAAGGGAAGAAAACTAGAGACTCATTTTGATGAGGTGATCTCTAAAATTTCTAAACAGATTTCTTGTTGGACTAATACATTTCTCTCCACTGGTGGTCAGATTACACTCATTAAGAGCATTTTTTCCTCCTTTTCCATGTATCTGTTACAAATTTTTAAGATGAAAAAGAGCTCTCAAGCAATTCTGGAAAGAATTCTTAACAGATTTGGGAAGGAAAACATAAACAAATTCATTGGATGAAATGGGATAAGCTTTGTCTTCCTATCCCTGCAGGTGGTTTGGGGATTAAATCTTTCAACCATCTTCATAAGATTTTCTACTGCAAATTATGGATAAAATTTTGGGCTCAAAATATTATTTGAGCCAATTTTATGCGAGTGAAATATTGTAAACAAACTCATTCAATTCTCAATCAGAGAAAATTAGGTGATTCTATAACTTGGTGTGGACTTTTGAAAATAAGAGATGAAGCTGAAGATCTTTATATTGGGGACATTGGTGAAGGTAAGATTGACTTCTGGCTTGACAACTGGCTTCTTGATGGCAAAATTGTTGAACACTATGAGGACATTGCTCCATTAACGATCACTAAATGTTGGCTCAATAATCATTGGAATACTGATTTAATTAGAAATATGGTTAATAAAGAGATACAGTTTCAGGTTACTCAAATTCCTATTCATCCTCATCAAGGGGATAAGATTGTTACTAAGAATCCTCATCATCTCCCTTTTACTAAATATGCTTATTATCATACAAATCAATGGCCTCTTGTGGATTGGGGAAAATCTATTTGGAGTAAATATCTAAGCCCTTTAATGTCATTCTTTGCTTGGAGATGATTTCATAACATTCTTCTAATATATGATATTCTCAAATTAAAAGGTTTGAGAAAACCTTTTAAATGCAGTTCTTGTAATGGTGCAGAGGAATCTCTATCACATCTTTTCCTTAGATGTACTGTTGCACAAACTGTTTGGAATGTGATTATTTCCCGTTTATAACTTCAGCTACTTGTTAATTGGTTAGCCTTTTCTGATTGTTGGAAAGCATGGAAAGAGGTGAAATCTGAAATCATTCCATGTATCATCACTTGGTTCTTATGGATGGCTAGAAATAAAATCAAATTTGAGGAAATTGTTGTTACACATTCACAGATAAGCTTGAATTGCATGTCTTATATTGACAAGATTACCAAATTTATGCTCTATAATTTTAACAACAAAGACCGAAAATTTTTTGAAGACTCCTGGTATTCCATAACCTATCTCTTTATTGATTCAAAAGATTTTTTGGAGGGCCCATGTCAAACCTTGGATAAAGCTTAATACTGATGGCAGTTATAAATCTTCCTCAGCTGGAATGGGAGGTATTTTTAGAAATTATAAAGGTGTTTGTCTTCTTTTTTTATACTCCCCAATTATGGCTATGAATGCTTTACATGCTGAAATTCAAGCTGTTTTCTAGGCACTCTCTCAAAGAGTCATCAAATTATTGTGGAATTGGATTATGTTTGGTTATTGGACATTATCAAAGGCTTTCATTCATCACCTCGGTTTATTTTTTTTCTTTTCAAAATAGATATTGGTTACGCCTTCCAACAACAATTTGATAATTCTTTGGACTATATACCTAGAGAAGGAAATCGTTGTGCAAATTAGTTAGCTAAAAAATGGTCTTCTTCTACTTCTCCAATGTTAAATGTTTCTCCTCCTTCTGAACTTGTTTTTTTTTAATAAGGGGACATGGTTTCCCTACCTTATATCAGATGTAGACCTTGTTCTTCTTATTAATATAATTTTTGTTCTTTCAATATATTTATGTTGATTAATTATTAATTTTTATATATTTATTAAGTTACATTTTTCATTAATCAATCTTAAATTGGTGTTTAAGAATTTTGGGGTACCTCTTTCCTAAGTATTTAATAGAAAGGAAATTATGTTAAGCTCTCTTAACTTAGATCCTGTTTGGGGCAGCTGTAGCTTATTGAATAATCTGTTGATAAGCTAATTAAAAATAATATGCTGATAAGCTAGGTGCGGTAGCTATTACAAATTTTTATTTTTTTGGAAAATCCATACCGTAGCCAGAAACCTGCCACTACACCTAGACAGGTGCGGTGTGAAAACACTATTTTCAGTGTTTTGAAAACGCAGAATCTGCCAAAATGCAGTTTACCCAAACAGGTCAGGTGTGTTTTCAAAACGCCACCGCACCAAATAAGCTGCCTCAAACGGACAATTAAATTCAATGCAGTTGCATGCAAGTGTACCTTACTTTGTTCTCTCATCCTCCCCTTATGCGGAGTTTGATAACATTTGAGAGGGTAGATTCAAAGGCAAGAAATGTGGAATAAAAATCATTTTGGATTTCTAGAAGATTTAAAAGTGAATTAATTATAAAGAACTATAAACTATTTGCTTTCCTCGTATGAAGACCTTTTCATCTTTCTGCTATTTTAAATTGGCGTTAAATTCCCTTACCATCTGAATCACAGCTACCCCAATCTCATAGTTAAGCCACTTTAAACCTCTAGTAATGATTACACCCTTTATTCTCTCGGCATGGATTAAAATCCCTGCTTCTTAATCAAATTATTTGATTGTTGGCCTCACTTTTGTTGAGGTCCAGTCTTCTTCTCCTAGAAGCCTAAGATTTAGCTATAGAACCATCCTGTTGACTATTCTAGAGGACTAGCTGTGGAACCCTAACCCTTAGAAATTCTAAACACCTTTTTTCTATTCTTAGAGTTCCACATGCATATTTTTATCCTCTACTACTTATAGGGATGGAACCAGCAAGAGGGAGCTTAAGAGGAGTCCCCATAGGATTGTCAAGCCTCAAGGTTAGCCCTGAGTGGCTTGGACTTGGTCAAGCTTATACACACACACAATCCCAAAACCCTAAAATCACCTGCACCTAACCCATTCCCCAACTCTTTTGGAAACTCATGTGGGTGGTCCCCAAGCCCATAGCCCTTGGTTAGGATGGCTCGGACCAACATATGGAGGATCCAAAATGGGCTCCCAGTAATCTCATGGCACTAAAAGGGTAACATTATGATTAGCATCTTCAATGACTTTCAATTTCATAAAACACCCAATTTTAACCTTCTACCCCCAAACTTTTTTAAAATTACAAAAATACCTCTTGAACCCTAAAATTTTCAAAATAGCCCAACTGCCAATTCTCACCCAAAAATCATATCAAACCATTCCAAATCATTCAGATTACCCAAAACATCTCAATTTCTCTAAAATTCTCAAAATACCCTTGATTTTCCCAAAATTACCAAAATGCCCTTCTTATCCCAAAAAATTCCCAAAACCTCCAAATTCACCCCAAACATTCCTAAGATCAATCCAAGCCACTCAATGACCCTAATTACACCCAATTCAATCAAAATTGATCAAATTCCCAAGTTACCCCTAAGTGCCCAAAGTCTCCAAATCACCCCCAATTTCCATTAAATTCATTCCAAATTCCTTCAATATCAAATCCACACTAAATTTCATTATGTCTAATACCAATTGAGATCAAATTAAAGCTCATTTGATTTAGCCTATGATTAATTTCAAAACCAATTTTCATGAAGGCCCATCTTCATATGCATTTAAAAAGCTCATTTTCACATGGCCTTTCAAAGGCCCATCTTATCAATTTGAGGAGCTCATATCCAATCCCACATGACAAATTTTGCCTCCTCATTATCCTTTTAATGAAACCATCCATCATGGCATCATATCATTTATGCATTTGAATTTTCATCCAAATTGAGTATCATGACATGCCACTCTAAAAATTCATAATAATTAAAAGTTCATTTCTCATGAAATTCATTCCTGGGATCATGCATGGCATGGCATGACTCATAAATCCATCCATGTGCTCCATTGGAGTCAACCTTTCTAGAAATGGAAAAAGGAGGGGAGCTCCCCTTTCCTCCTCACATAAGTTTTCCCCCTTTTATGAAACATCCAAGCCCTCTCCCAAATGCTTAAATCATCAATCAAAGCCCACCCAAACCTTCTTTGGGGTCAAACCCATCCTCCTACTCACCTTGGAATTGAGCTAGCCACTTGCTCAACGGGTTGAACCCAACCCAAGCCAACCTAGCCTAAACCACATTTTTTCCCATTGTCTGTGGCCATGAGCCCACTTCAGTCCAAATTGACTAGACCTCACAACTCTCTTGACCTCCCCCAGTGTGGAGGAGACCACACTTGCCTTGGCTGGTCACCCAGCTGCTGAAAACACCAAGCCTGAGAGCCTTCCCAAGGTTTAAACCCAAAATTGGAACTCCTTGACGTGGCTCATCCCCATTGGCCATTTGAGCCCTCCTTCACTCCACCTAAGCAGCTTCCCAGCCACCTTGGCTTGCCTTTTTAGCCAACATGGTCATTGCTATAAATAAGACACCCCTCATAGCCAAGAGAAGTTGTGTGATAAAACCTTAACAAAACTCTGCCAAAATCCTAGCGCATCCTCACCATTTTCCAGCCCCCATTCCCTCTGCCTAAGCTTAATTTCATCACCCAAATATAGGGCATTTTCATGACCATACCTAAAACTTTGTTAAAATTCCAAATTGATTCATTCCTGAGCTTTCCCAAAGAGAGGAAGTTTCCCATCAAATTTGACCCTTCTCGAACCCTCTGTATCAGACTTTCAGTAATGCCACACCACCCTCTAATCAAACTCCTACATAGACTCAACCACATATCAAATTGACACTTCATGGAGCTTCGTGGGGTCAAGACAAACATATCCAACCATCCAAATCGAGGCACCACCCCTTGGGCTACGGTATACACCATTTCTCCCAAATCTGAGCTCAGTTTGGATGTTTGTGAAGTAGGTTTTAATTTCATACTTGATAGATAGCTACATCTAACCTGGATGAAGCTATAAGAACAAACCTCATGTGATTTCGTTAAGAATCGAGTGAGATATTAGGTCTAGAGTGTGGACGATTCTCGGGTTAGGGCACATTTGGGGTGATGACCAGGAGCTGTTGGGTCGCACGTGTATTGGTTGGACGAATTAGATTTTGCTAGACGAGGAGATGTTACGTGAATCACGGGCTACGTGGCAAGCTTGCGTGGAATGCATAGCGAACCAGAGGTCGTAATATCTGCATTCGGAGATGCTGAGGTTGACGAGAATGCCACGTGGATAAGTAGAAAAATCGGGGAATTTTTTATTTAAATAATTATATAAACTTTAAAAATCCATTACTTGATGTAGTAAAATAACAACAATAAAGGAAAAATACCACTGTGCTCAGTGAACAGGGAAGAAAAATGTGGACTAAAAATCAAAAATAATTTCCTAATATTTATTTTTAAATTAACTAAATAGTCCAAAACTTTTTTATTTCATATGTAATTAAATATTAATCACAGAAATGTGAAATTTGGAGGGTTCATTCCTCAGGTATCTAGAGATATTCTCTATTTTTTTCAAAGTCACAGAACACCTCTAACATTGGAAACCCTATTTTTCAAAGTAAACAAACCTTATTTTACCTAAATAATTCTAAAAAATAAAATATAAATTAGAAAATTACAACAATTATTTTGGTATTTTCACTGTGGTTAGAGGAACTTAGGAAAAAAAAAATTAAATTTCAAAAATTAAAAATATATTTTCCTATTTTAAAATTAAGAAAAATACCCAAAAATAAAAAAATAAAAAAAAAAATCTCCAAAATAACAAAAATTAACGAAAATAACCCTAGGAAGTCCCAATAAAAATTGTAAAGCCATAAAAATTATTTTTAATGTATAAATGTATTTTCTAATTAAATAAGTATTTTTGATTAAAATAATTATAGAAATTAAAATATAATTCAGAAAATTACATAATTAGTTTTGGGAGTTACTTAAGACTTGAGCTATCCAAAAAAAATAAAATTAAGGTCAAAATAAAAATTTTATTACTAACCTATTTTTGTAATTATTTATTAGTTAAAAATACCAAAAATCATAAAAATGTCCAAAATGTATTAAAATGTCATGTCATGTCCTAATTGGAGAAAACAACTTTAAAACTTTTTCATAAGCTTTTTGGGGCTATAAAAGAATATTTTAAATAATTAAATGTATTTATATATGTTTTTAACTTAATAAATTATAAAAATTAGAATAAAAATTAGAAAAATAAAAAATGGATTTCTCTAGGTTCTTTGAAGTCATAGAGCTAACAGAAAAATATAAAAAACAATTTTCAAAATAAAAATTCACTTTATATTTATTTATTCATTAAAACCAACAAAAATATAATAATTGAAATATAATTCATAAAATTTTGAAAAATGGACTAAGTGGTAATCTGACCTAAGTGAACCTCCAATAATTTTTTTTAATGACAAAAAGTGTGTTTTAATTGTGTAAATGAATTAACTTCAAAAATCCTCCTTATTTTTGAGCAAATATAACTCCAGAAAATAAAATAAAAATTATAAAAATATAAAGTCTTCTCTACTGCCTTAACTAACTCATGAGTCAAAGTTTCAAAGTTATTTGACTTAAATTGAAAGAGTTATGAGGTAAGGAGCCATGGGGGCAAAATAGTAATTATGAAATTTTGAGCCTTAATTAAAGTTTAGGTCAAACAAATGGGTGAGAAGGTAATATTGATCTTTATTGATTCTTTAGGATGTTTGAATTATAATGAGATAAGAGCTAGAAACCAATTCACACTATTTTCTTTAAGAGGGTAAAATTATAATTAATTTATTTTTTTGTAATTTGGAAGACAAGAAAATTGGATGATTCTAGTGTGATGGGGCATGAGATAGCAAGACAATAATTTCTTAATTTAAAGCCCCAGATCAATGGCTAAGCCTAATTCAATTGTTCAACAAGAATCAAATCCATTTTACATAAATTTTTAAAAGTACAAATACACCCCTAAGAGATCTAAGAGCCTGGTAGTGAGCTAGGACTGATCTAAAACCATCTAAAGGGATTAAAAAAGAAAGAACATAACTCATCTTGAACACTGTCAGCTAACTCAAATGATTTGACTCATCCTTTGGGTGACCACCCATTCAAAAACTCAAACACAATAAGACAAGTAATTCCTTAGCCTACTCGTGTGTTAATTAAGATATATATTGAGCACAACCTAACAAAATTCATTCAGCTTTTATGATATGATTAACAGTCTAGCAGGATCTGGATGAACTTAAAGTGATCTAAGAGACCTTAAGCTTGTTTAGAGTTATCTTCCAGACATTCTTAGAAAATTTGGGATGCTTTAGAGGACCTTTGAGTTTGCTACGATTTGGTAAAAAGATCTCTTCCAAAATATAACAAAATCAACATGAGTTCCTAAGGACCTATCAAGTTACGACTCGTGACCCAATAATTCACCCAAATCAATAAAAATACCCTAAAATACTTATCATACATTCATGACCCATGCTCAAGGGTATGTCCTTTGGATAAAGTGCCTAAACCCTTTTGAGCAACTGTAGATATTTGTGTTTGGCCACCTATGGATCATCAGACTGGTTTAAGTCTGAAGTTCAGGTGGTTAGGGTGATGACGACATTGTTTATGTGTGCTAAATGAGAGATACGAAGTGGAATTTTAGAGTATTATCTCCTACCCCAAGGATCCTTCAAGAAAGAGGATATGACCGATGATATTGATCACCAACACTTGGTAAGAATATACCGCTCATACCCTTAGGTTGTCAACATTTTTTGTCCAATTAGGATGATTAACTTGTAGACAATCTAAATTTTCTAAATATATTTAAAATATGATTTTCTTAAAATATCACTACTTTTAACTATTTAAAAAAGTATTTTATGCTTGAAAAAGTAAAAAAGTTTTAAACACAAAATTATGAAAGTCTACCGGTTAATCATCTCGATTAGGCTAGAACATGCTCTCCTGAGATTGTTTGGCTGGTAGATTTGGTCCAAGCTTGGAAGTACACAACCCAGCTCTAAACCCCCCACTTTACCAAAGTCTTACATTTTGTCTATTCATTCATAAGTGGATACGAGTTTTATGCTTTAATGAAAGATATTTTTATGCTTTTGGTTGAAGGTGCAAGAAAAAGAGTTTAAGAGTAAAAAGGATTAAAAATACATCAAAAAGGAGCAAAATAGGCTAAACTAAAAAAAATTACAAAACCAACCAAACTGACGCCTAGGCATCACATGCAGAAATTGGCTGACGCCTAGGCGTGATAATTTTTTTCCTAGGCTCCACAATTATTTTCTAGAAGATTCATTGAATGAGGCTGAATTTTGAAGAAATGTCTGAAGCAACCCTTGGTCATGTTTGAAACACTATAAATAGGGATTAATTCTAAGAGGCTAGGCAGGTTGGATATATAGAGTCCAATAGTGTTTAAGTGTGTTAAGAGTGTGGGAAGTTTTCCTTATGAGTCATTGTTATTTCTGAAGTTTGTGAGACCTGTCAGTGCGTCAGAGTCAGAGAAGTCTGAAAACTTCAAAGAAGTGCTTGTGGAAACATTCCAAATAAGTATTTGTAGCTTTGTCTCTAAGTCTTGTACTTTGGATTTGAGTTTTATAAATATATTTTGTTTTGTTATCCCCATGCGTTTTGAGTAGTTTTCTCTCTTTCTCCATGCAATGTGAAGTAATCAAGTAAGTGATTTTGACTTTGTTTAGAACTTCTTTTATTCCTAAAAATTGTGATGATATTTTTACCGGATCTTCATTTACTATACAAATTGGCCACTTATATTGTTAAAATTTATTGAGGAAACTTATAGGCCTGAGAGGGCTAAGATTTCTTGACTTGTTAGTAGCACATTTCACCTTGGAAAGAGCAGTAGCGATCGTCCGAAGGGGAGTGCAAATAGATATAGAGATAAGATTTGATGAGCGTAAAATTGATATTTCTAGAGTAACAGACTAGATTCTTTTATCAATTTGGTCTTGAGATTGGAACTAAGGGTCACTGGTTATGAATTATTTGCAAAAGAAGTAAATAATAGGTATGCTCATATTTATCACAATACCACATTTAAACTTATAAATAATTGAACTTCTACACTAATTATGAATTATTTGCAAGGAGAAAGTCTCTTTTTATATATAATTTCTAAAACATTTCATTTAGTTTTATTTACATATGTAGAAATTTTTAAACTTAATTTTATATTTAATACTTTAGATATTTACTGAAGACTTAAGTAAAGTTCTCTTAATGTTAAAGCTCCTGAATTTCATTTCCTTTCGTTTACGTTTTCCCTGTGGGATCAATACTCTGGTTTTAATAAAAAAATTTTTCTTACTTGAAACGATACATATATTTGTGTACTACCCCTAATGAGAAAATTATTTCTTCAAATTTTATCATATTACATTTGTTCTTACTAGGCGCTAAATATAATTTAGGTCAAGTTTTTAGCATCTTAAGAAACATAAATATTTGCGTAATTGCGGGTCGAGTCAAGTTTTTGGTGGCGTTGTTGGGGAACACAAAAAAAAAAGAAATTTGAAAAAGGAAACATCTTTATGGAAATTTCCTTGAAAATTTATTGGAACTGCAGGATTACTAAAAATATATTAATTAGTTTTAACTTACTTGAAATTTTTGAAAATTATAAAAAAAATTGCAAAAATGGAAAAGATATATATATA
>JXCR01148956.1:155696-214194 GCA_002079205.1 Phalaenopsis hybrid cultivar
TATATATATATATATATATATATATATATATATATATATAATTTTATTTAGATTGCTTTAGTATTTTATTTTTTGCATGCGAAGTTTAGGATCTGAAGGTTTTGTACTCTACGATTCCTCAATTACAATGAACTATAAGAAGAATTTGAAATAAAAAACAACTTCACAATTCTCAAGAAATGACAAACTCATCACAAACTAACATTGAAACTTTAACTACTGAAAATGAGCATCCAATTTTACAAAGACCTTTAAGGGATTATGTAAACCCTACGACAGATGAATTCACTTAATTATTCAAATCCCTGCTGTAGAGACTAACTTGTTTGAACTTAAACCTGCAATAAAACAAATAGTGCAAAATAATCAATTTGGGGGAATACAATTGAGGATCAAAATTTACACCTTTTATGTTTTCTAGAACTTTGTGCTACATTCAAAACATTCAAATATGATGTAACAAATGATGTAGTAAACTTAAACATTTTCCTTTTTCCTTAAGGGATAAAACTAATAGGTGGTTAAACTCATTAGCACCTAGATCTATTAAAACTTGGGGAGATATGTGGTCCTGACTTTCTGCTACGATAGTAATACGATGTATGTAAGATTAGATTTTTAGTTCTCTTTATTTTATTTTTCTTCCTTTCAACGGTGCCAAAAATTGATTTCGAAGCAAGTAAGAGTGCAACTGTTATATTTAAATACTGGGATACTACACAAGTATACATATCATTATCAAGTATATAGGATTTTCTGATTAAGCCCCAAAATATCGAACCCACAGTGAGAATTACAAATTCTTAAGAAGAAACTAGCTAACAAACTATACTTTGAAAAAGAGTCTTACTCAAACTATAGGTATTATAGCAGGAATGAAAGTTTGATTCTTTTTGGTAATTTTTGATAATTGAAAATAAAGTAAACAACATCTTTTTTGAAATTTTGATAATTAAAAATAAAGTAAACTACTTACTAAATTTAACTAGATTTTTGTAAAATTAAAGCAATACATATAAATATCTTTTTCTATATCATGCATCAGTAACAAGTATAGGAATTTTGTTGTAGAAGTATTAAATCTGTGTATAGGAGCAATATTATTTTGTACCTATACTAGAGATGCTATAAAGAACATTGACTAATCTAAAGTTTGAATAGTCTTGAAGACAGACTAGGTAGGGAAGATACTAGCTCTCACTCTAGAGTTCCCACTTCTCCCTTCACCTAGGGGCTAACATCACGTATCAAAACCTAAAACAATAGACCTTGTGGCTTTAGTCTAACACTCTAAAGTCCTCTAATTCTACACCCTTGAAAGTTTACTTCTTTATTTATTTGCACTCAATCATATGAATTCCATTCTCATCCATAAACTCTCATGTGATTCTACCATTAATTGATGGAGACAATACCATCACAGATCTTACATGTCCTTATAACAAATTTTGACATCTTAATTGGCTAAATCAAGAAGTAAATGAAGTAAAATGATGAAATCATCACAACTTATCCCAACATTATAGATCAATACTTCACACAACTTCCTTCCAATACTTAATTACTTATCATTTTAAGAAAAAAGATAAAGCTACTCAGAATTCATGGAGAAAACACCACAACACTTAAGTTTAAAAGTAAAAAATCATGTAAAAATACAAAAAGTCTAAATAAAAAATAAATCTAGTTACAAAGATAAAAACTTATCTCAAATTCCTCTCCACCAAACTCTTGATGTTCCTTTGAATCTCTTCCTTTCTCTTACAACTCTCCCTTTATTCTCTCTAAAGTTATATAAATTCTTCTATGATGAGAGGTGATAAAGAGGAAAGGGGGGGGGGTAATTCAATTCATGTCTTTTTTTATAGTTTTCCAAAAGGTGTCTTGGTGTCTCTTCAAAATATGTCCACATTCAATGAATCTTTCAAGATTTGCCTCTTTTTAAGAGCCATTTAAATGCATTCTTGTGTCCATTAACTGTAATTCACATTTTCACCGAGAGTTGCTTCAAACACCCCTTCAAAATTTGTCCAAATTTGTTGAATTTTCATCATAACTACCTCTGACGCGTAAGTGCAAGGTCTTCGGTACTTAGGTGTGACATTCTCTGTTTCCTAGCTCTCAAGTGTCAGTCCTGGGTGCTTAGGCGCCACAGTTTATTTTCTCACCTTCTTCATATTTGCTCCAAATTTGATCTTTGTTCACTCATTTTACCATATTTCATCCATTTAATTGTACCTGAAAGAAAAAGACACAAATACCTTTCATTAAAGTGCAATATCTAAAAAATAGGTATAAAAATATGTACATAAAAGCTATATATTTTAGGTGTATCAAAATCCCCCAAACTTAAAACATTACTTGTCCTCAAGTGAAACTCCAATCTTTCAAAAACAAAATAAGAAAATTATGTGAATGAGTTTCTTTTGAATATTTTAAAATTTTGTTCTAGAAATATAATAGTCCAACTTAGAAAAAACTTCAGTAAATAAGACCAACTTAGAGTTTAGAAATTTTTAATGTGAAGATGTCTGAAAATATAAGTTTCTATCTAGTTTAGAGATACTTGTAGATTTACTAAATATAGGGTTTAGGCCTTATATCTTCCCTACTTAAATTTTTTATGAAGATTAATTATACTTACTATATTATATCCTTAAGCTTTAGAGTTTCTCAAGTCTTATACTTTAAAAAGATCACATGCGGAACCAATTTTTGATTAGGCACTAATCCTCAAGCTTCTCCTCCCTTTTTCAACTTTTCTTTTTCTTTTTCTTTTTCCTTTCATTCTCCTTCATGATCTTTTTAATCCATACTTTTCTTTTAAGTGAGGATTGTTATATCTGGATAGGACTTCAATGGTTTTGAATTCCACTCTTCCTTTCTAAAGCAAAGGTTTGATATATATCCTTTACTTAAAAATATAATAATAGTTTTGAAAATTATTTTTAATAAAAGAAAGTTAAGTAAAAATAAAAGTCTAATCCTTCTACATTTTTCAAAAATACAACTTCTCCTAGTAAAGATAATTACACATTATTTATCATTTCTACACTAAAAATGTTTAACTTTAAATTTTTCTTCATCACTATAGGTTTCAACTAAATTTTCTTACTCATTTCTATATTCAAAATTTTACTTTCCTAATATAACTTCGTATGCATAATCATTTTTTTTCAATCAAAATCAAATTTATTTGTAGTACATTTGAGAACAAATAAAATTCAAGTTTTGAAATTTATTTTTCATCCCCTCAAACTTAAATTTTTTATAAGATAAAACATTTTAGCATAATATATAAATAGACAGGAATGAAAACGAAAAATAACATGCTTACAAGAATTTTTATATCCTAAATATACAAGAACAAAAATTAAAAATAGGAATAAAAATAAATTGATCAAATTTTAACTTAATTTTTACATATATGAGATTCAACAGACTTTTATGGAGTGGAGGATAACATAAAAGCAAACAAACAAAAACTAACATAAATTCATAACTACAACATAAATAAAATACCTGGTAGTAAATTGAAAATTTAAACATGAAATTCTATAGTAAAAGTTAGTAATACTTTAAACCTTACTAATATCTCTAGAATAAGTTCTTTACAAACCAATAAACTACAACTAAACGACCATGTTCACACAATTACTACCACAAAAACAAAATATAACTACTCACAACAACACAAATAAAATTTTAAACATCACGATAGTATCCAACACAACAAATAACAACATCAATCCAAACAACATAAAAAAACATTAACATAAAAGAGTAGCAATCTAAACAACTACAACACATAAAAGTTCATACAATAAAAATATTCAAATCAATCCTCCTCCTCCTCCTCCTCCTCCTCCTCGTCATCATCATCCAAAAAATTTGTAGGCTCATAGTGAGGGCATTGTGGATATGAAAAAAATACCACACTTTGGTCACCCCTGATAAGGCGTTCCAAAGATGTGTGATATTTTTCTTCATAATCACTATGTCTCTTCATATAAGTATCAATATGCCCTTTATAATTCTCTAAATTCAGTATCTTATCCATAGTGTAGTTGATTTTATGTAACATACTTTACATTAATTATGACTGTGCATCAGGACTAGTTGATTGGCTTTGTGATGTAGATGCTTGTGAAGTCAAAGAACGAGATGTAGAAGCACCTGAACCTCTTAAAAATCCTACTTTTTAGCCAAATATATAATGCTCTGAATAAGATTTTACATGGACACTTATAATGGGCTTTAGTGGCTGTAGAATCTCCTCCCAACTATCAAATCTCACACCAGCCTACTCACATAAGGAAAAGATTAAGGATGCAAATCCCAATCTAGCAGTAGTGGCAGCTCTGACAGAACTAGTGATAGCTTGATAGATTAAGGATCCAATATCAATCGGCTTTGACTGCTGAATACAGTAGTTCAAAATGGCTTTCTCTCTTGTAACTTCACTCAGATGATTTGTAGAGAGTAGAAGAGCTAAAATAAAATAGTGCCACGCTTTTATCGTGGCATCAAGCTTTGATGTAGGAAAATTCACTCTCCTATCATTCGTTATTTTCCACAATCCTCTTCCCGCATTCAATGAAGAGATAATCTCATCTAACTCTCCCTCAGTAGGATTATTATTTGAATAAAAACAAAATAAAGTTGGGGGTAACTGGTAAAACAAATTAATTACCTCTGGAGAAAAAGCTACTGATTTCCCTTTCACCATAACCTGATCTTCCTCTGCCTCGGGGAGATTAGCATAAAACTCCAGAAATACAGAAATGAACGCTACAACAGAAAAAAAATAGAAACGTTCCCACTGTCAGTAAATTATCAAATCTTCCAGAACTCTGGCCAGATTTTTAAAACACCACTTAGTAATCAACTTTCTCGACTGCATCGATTCTGCATATCGATCCTGAGCTTTTGAACTGACAGATTTACTAGAATTGAAAGTAGACTTCCCTTGCTCCTCTTCATTTTTTGTGTCATTTTCTAAAAATCACATAAAATTCACAATAAATCCTAAACTTAAGTCTAAATCACTAAACTTAACTTCCAAAAGCTTAAACTATCATTTCCATGTATTTTGCATATGTTTTTCATAAATTTTCACCATGAATAGTGATATTCACAAAATTCAACAATATACTCCAAATATAAAGTGAAAATAAAAAATTTCTACATAGAAGTGAAGCTTTCATCTTGAGAAGATGAAGTCTAGCAAATTTTGCTTAATTCCACAAAGAAATCTTCAACTTTGGAGATTCCCTAGATCTAAAACCGCAAACTCAAAAGGAAGAAGACGACATGGGGGGATGGTGATTTTGGCTCAATTTTTCACCTATAACCATTGGTGAACCGGTTTTAGTGATCTGATGCATAGACGCTTGTCTCTTGGGTAACCAGCGCTTAAGTGCAGGGTTTTGGCACTTATGCACCAGTGCACAAATTTTGGCTATTTTTGATTTTTAAGTTAAATGCACATCTTGCCTAAGTCATCCACCCTTAAATGGTCTATAAATCTTAATAGTTATTTTCTTCCCTTTCTGTTCTCTTTTTTCTCAAAATTCACAAATTTTTCACAATTTTGATTCAACATTAAATAACACAAAATTTTTCACAAAAAAATAGTTTCATTAACTCTTCAAAACAAATGCAAACACAACTTTATAATCAAATACAAACACTATCACAGACAAATACATATTTTCATCAATCCAAAGATTCTTGGATGAGATCTCCTAATCTCATCAATTCAAATACAAAACAAACTTAACACATAAAACACATTAAACAAACACTAACTATAAACAAATAAACTAGACTCTAGAACTTAATTCCATTCTCCTTCCGGTGGAACATATCCTGGCCTTTCACTCATTTCTCTTTGGGCATTCGAAATATAGATTTGGTAGAACGGATGGCAGTGAAGAACTCTCATTGAGTCTTCTTCAATTCACTTGTTTTTTAAATACATCGTAGTGTCTGCTTCTTCTATATGACCTGTATGACTGAATTGCATTTTGAGTTGCCATCTGATATGCTCCAAGTGTGTGTTAGTCTCATTCACCTTTGCTTTGATTGAAACCACATTAGCCTCAATCTTTGCAATCTTCTCTACTATTCCTTATATACTAATGGCTAGGAACCTGTTGTATAACTCTTGCACACTTTGACTCACTAAATTATTTTTAATGGCTTCTTCTTTCTTCTTCATTTCAATCTCCCAAGAAGAAATTTTTCCAAGATTTCTCACTCTTTTTCTCTTCAATTAGACTTTAGGATGAAAATTTAAAGTGGGGTAAAAATTCTCTTCATTCCCATGAAATTTATAGGCCTTTGATGAAGCTTAGACCCATGTTCACAAACCACTAAACCACATTTAAAGCCACTAAACCACATTTAAAAGTTCTAGAATATTAATTCTACATGTTTTTTAAACTGTCGCGCTTAAGCGCCGAGTGTGGGCGCTTAAGCGTCAATGCTTACTTTAGCACAGATCTGCTTAACATCCAAATATGCATTCTAAATCATCTAAGTCATCAATTAAGGTCTTAGAATCATCACTATATCAATATATATATTCAAAAATACTACTAGACTTTTCTTAATGAAACACAATAATATAATCATTTAAAATAAATACACACTGATAACTATGGGTTCTCTCCCACAAAGCACTTGGTTTTACATCGTCAGCCCGACGTAACCAGTGCTCATTCTGGTTGACCCAACAACATATGATCATTTAATTTAAGTTGATCCCCTAAAAAATAGGGTTTCAGTCGATGACCATTCACTTTAAATATTTTCTCAGTTTTAGGATCTTTGATATACACAACTTCATAGGGATAAACTTTCATCACAACAAATGGGCCCATCCATCTGAACTTAAGTTTTTCTGAAAAAAATCTTAATCTTGTATTATATAGTAAAACATGTTGCCCTGGCTCTCAAAATTTTTAGAATGAATCCTTTAATCATGCCACATCTTCACCTTTTCTTTATAAATCTTAGCACTCTTATAAAATGCATTCCTTATCTTTTCAAGGTCATTTAATTGTAATAGTCTCTTCTCACCAGCATCTTTTAAATTATAATTGAATTCCTTATTATCCCAATATGCTTTATGCTCAAGTTCAACTGGTAATTGACAAGCTTTCCCAAATATTAGCCTATATGGGGACATTCCTATGGGAGTTCTATATGCAGTCCTATAAGTCCACCAAGCATAATCAAGTTTAACTAACTAATCCATTTTTGTTGGATTAATAGATTTTTTAAAAATTATTTTAATTTCATGATTGGATAATTCAATCAAACCACTTGTTTGAGGATGATAAGCAGTAGCAACTCAATGATTGATATGATATTTCTTGATTAATTTCTCTATTATGCATTTTTTAAATGACTTTCCCTGTCAGTTATAATCACTCTCGGCATCCAAAATCTACAAAATATTTTTTTTCTTAAAAATATTGCAACACTTTCAGCATCACATCCAGATAAAGCAATAACTTTTATCCATTTGGATACATAGTTTACTGCTAATAATATATATAAATTTTCGAAAGATGATATAAATGGTCACATGAAATCTAATCCCCAAACATCAAGTATTTCAAATTCCACCATATAATTGAGGGGCATCTCACTTCTTCTAGAAATATTGTCTACACTTTGAAATAGATCACAAGTTTTGATATAAGCGTTAACATCTCTAAATATTGTAGGCCAATAAAATCCAGATTGCAATATTTTGTATGTTGTTTTATCAACACCATAATGTCCCCCAAAATCCAAATCATGACATATTGGGATAATTTCATAAGTTTCTTCTAAAGGCACACATCTTCGAATAATTAGATCATTTCCTTATTTATATAAAAATGGGTCATCCCAAAAATAAGTCTGAGATAAAAATTTCATCTTCTATTGGTATGTCAGACCATATGGTATAATATCACTAACAATAAAGTTCATAATGTTGGCATACCTTGGAACACACCACTCATTAATATTGAACAATTTTTCATATGGAAAATGTTCATTAATTTCTTTTTCATAACAGAGTTATTTTTTGAATTCAAGCCTGGACAGATGATCAACAATTTGATTATCAGCTCCCTTTTTATCTACTATTACAAAGTCAAATTCTTGCATAAGAAGAATTGATCTTATCAGTCTTAATTTTGCATCCTTCTTTTTCATTAAATATTTAATAGCAGAATGATCTATATACACAATACATTTTGTTCGAATTAAATATGATCTAAATTTATTAAAAGCATATACTATTGCTAATAACTCATTATCAGTTGTGGTATAATTAATTTGAGTGTCATTAAGATTTATACTAGCATATTAAATTACTTTAAAAATCTTATCATGTCTTTATCCTAAAACAGCTCCAATAACTTAATCACTTGTATCACACATCAATTCAAAATGTTTTCCTAATCTGGTAAAATAATCATTGGTGCAATGCCTAATTTTTCTTTTAATGGCTCAAAAGCTTTTAGGCACTCATCAAAATTAAAAATACATCTTTTCAAAGTAAATGACATAGAGGCTTAGTTGTTTTTGAGAAGTGTTTAATATAGAGTTTGTAGAATCCAGCATGTCCTAAAAAACTCCTAATTTCCCTCACATTTATTGGGTAAGGTAAATTAACAACCACTTGAATTTTTGTAGGATCTACTTCCATACCATTTTCTGATATATGATGTCCTAAAACATTTCCTCATGCTACCATCAATTGACATTTTTCCCAATTAAGGACTAAATTTGTCTCTTCACAGTACTTAAGAACTCTTGATAAATGTTCTAAACATGATTCAAATGAAGTTCCAAACACCGAAAAATCATCCATAAAAACTTCAATTCCTTTTTCAATTAAACTACAGAAAATATCCATCTTACATCTTTGAAATGTAGCAAGGGCATTACAAAAACCAAAGGCCATTCTTCTAAAAGCAAATGTACCATAAAAACTGGTAAACTTTGTTTTCTCTTAATCTTCAGGAGATATTTGTATTTGATGATAACTAGTATATCCATCCAAAAAATAAAAGTATTTGAGCCCAACTAGTCTATCTAACATTTGATATAGAAAGGGTAGTGGAAAATGATCTTTCCTTATGGTGAGATTTAATTTCTATAATTAATGCATATTCACTACCCTATGACTTGTCTTATTGGTATTAACTCGTTATTTTCATTAATAGTCACAATCACTCCTCTTTTCTTAGGAACACAGTGAAATGGACTAGCCCATGCACTATCCAAAATAGGGTAGATAATTCCAGCATCTAACCACTTTAAAATTTCTTTCTTAACAATTTCTTTCATAACAATATTCAATCTCCTTTGAGGAACAACTCTGAGTTTACAATTTTCTTTCATAAGAATTCTATGCATACAAAATGAAGGACTGATTCCTTTAATATCAACAATTGTCCATCCAAAAGCTTTCTTATAAGTCTTCAAAGTTTTCATTAAACTCTCTTATTTTTCTAAAGTTAAATTTGAGGAAATTATAGCTGGTAATGTTGAGGAATCACCTAAAAAGACATTTTAATAATTTAGGAAGTAACTTCAATTCAAGTTCAGGAGGTTTTTCAAATGATGGACAAAAAGGTTTATCTTTTTCCATCGCTTCCAAAACTTTAAAACTTTTTCGAACATAATTTGAATATTCCTAATGAAAATCATCAGATTGCTCTAATTTCTCTTCTTGCTCGTGTTCCAACTCTTTCATTTCATATTTCTCTTCATAAGTTGATTTGAAATGACATTCACTCAGATATCTTATTACATCCATCCTGTAACATTCATCATCTTTACCTTTTGCAAGATACTTCATCGGTTTTGAAATATTAAAAGTAATTTTTGATCATTGACGCGCATAGTTAATTCTTTTTTCTGCACATCTATCATTGCTCTTCCAGTGGCTAGGAATCTCCCCAAAAATATAGTTATCTCTTTATCTCCCTCCATATCTAGCATAGTTAAATCAACAGGAAATATAAATTGATCCACTTTCACTAAAACATCTTCTATAACTCCCATAGGATATGTTATTGAATGATCTCTGTTGACCTCACTTTTGGTTGAGCTTTAGTTTTTTCCGCTTTAGTAGCCTAAGGTCTAGCAATAGGACTTCCTATTGATAATTCTTAGAAAACTAGAAAATGAACCCTCACCATTAGAAATTCCAAACTCTTCTCTACTCAACTTGAAATTCCACATATTGGTCCAAACCTCCAGCACTTAGTAGGTGGGGTCATTGTGGGGGAACTTAAGATGAGTCACCCTTATCACTGCTGGACCTTAGGGTTGACCCTGGGTGTTGGTCTAGGGCTTAAGGTACATACTTACACTCACAATCACTCACGAACCTAAACTTAAACTTCTAGACTTTGGTCCCTTGATACTTTTGGGAGACTCATGTAGGTGGTCCCCTAAACCCACTAGCCCTAGGTTAGGGTTTAGCTAAGACCACTACATAGAGGACCCAAAATGGAGTCTCCATTGGTCCATGGCTTATTGATGGTGGTTGACACTCCAACTCTACCAAGATACCCAACTTACCCTTTTACCCCTAAAACTCCCCCAAATTACCAAAATACCCCTCTTTAGCCCAAAATCCCAAAAATTCCAAAAAATCTCAAAAATTCCCAAAACCTTCCAATTATTTCTAATTTCATTTTCATCAACTACCATATGACCCAATTTGGTCAATTTGCCTTTGACCAAAACCCTCAAATTGCCCTTTAAAGGCCCATTTTTCCCCCAAATCTACCTCAAATGTCTATCCAATTTGTATCAATTTCCACCAATTTCAATTCTAAACTCAAATTCACCCTTGATACGACCAATATAGACCAAATCCAAGCCCAATTGGTCCATGATTTGAACCTAATTTTGATCTAAACCAAAAACACAATTTTGGCCCCATGACTTGGTTCCAACAAATTGAACCCATGGCCGATTTCATTTACCACAATTTGTGTTGAAAAATATTCATATCATTCATACACATCAAATTTGACCTTCAATTGGCCTTAGGGAAGCCCCAATTTTATTTAATTTCAACTTAAGTCCAAAAATCCCTGATTTTGTCCCAAATTTCACCAAATTGAGGGCCTTAACCCCAAATTTTCCACTCTATTTCTTCATGAAAAATCTTCACAACATCTTCCTTGATCATGTGGATCATTAAATTTGGACTTAACCCAATTATAGCTCAAATTAGACCCATGTCTAACCCAACATGCCCAAATTGACCAAATTTCAAAAATCCCTCAAATTGACCCACCAATTGAACTCAAAATCACTTCAACCCTTCACTAAAAATCTTCATAACAATCATATACACAATGTTGATCAATCAATTGGGTCAATTGACATGGCTAGCCTGGTCCAAACCCAAGTTTTGATCACTTAAACCCACATTGAACCCATGCACTAAAGATGGCCTAACAATCATAAAGTCATCAAATTAATGACTCCACAGCCATTAATTGGACCCTAGTGGCCAACTTTAACCTCTTAAAACCACCTAAACTAAGCCATGGACCAAAGGTCCCCTAAATTAAGGGATTTAATTCCATATTTGCTTAAGCTTGGGATATTTTTGCCAAAATAAAGCCTAAACTCATTAAATTGCAGTGACATATTCCCCTGGCTCACCTGACCTCCCTGGCCACCTCCCCTGGCCGACCGGCCGGCCTAGTGGCTGAAAAACACCAAAATTGAGATCCACCCTCATGGGATTAAACCTAATTCAAACCTAGAGGCCACCTCATCCAAATTAAATGTTAGAGCCTCTCTGCCCTCCACATAGGCAGCATATTTCACCCCCCAATTGGCCATGACAGCCACCACAAGCCATTTTTTAATAAAAGCTCGCCTCCACGGTCATGGAGGGAGGACTAAAAATTCTTCTAAGAGACTTCCCCAAATTTATCCCAAAGCCTCTTCAAGACCTCCTTAGTGCAATCCAACCATCACATTGGCCTAAATCCCCTTGTCGGAGCCCAATTTTTGAGCTCAAAACCTTGCCGGAGACAGGGCAGAGCTCTCCACACTTCTACACTCCACCAAACTCAAATTAAACTTACCCACAACTTCACCACAATGAAAGTGGGAGAAGCCCCATCAAATTCCCCTTCCATAGAGCCCCTAGCATAGCTCTAGACCAACACCTGAAATCAACCTTGCTCGAATTCATACTTGGACCTTACACCATAGCAAGAGGCTTAATCCCTAACCTCCTTGCACCCCAACGAACATGTCGAGCACCTCTAATCGAAGCTTCACTACTCAGAGCCAAGGTATTGAACCTCTCCTCCTCTCGAGCCTATTTTGACTCTCCACTTAATTATGCTTAATTTAATTGCATGATTATCATATGGATATGTTTGTCTCAGTTAAACGAGTCCATAGGATCAAACCTGAAGTGATTTGGTTGAGTCTAGGCTGAGATGTTAGGGTTTTAGTGTGGACAGTCACGAGATTACTCTATCGGGGATGATGACAGGGAGCCGTCCGATCGCGCGTGTATCAGATGGACGAAGGGGATAAAGTCGGACAGCACTTCTTTACATGAACCGTGGGCCGAGTCAGTGGCTACGTGGATGGCAGAGTCCAACCAGAGCGCACCACGTGTGCCTTCGGAGCTGCCGAGGATACAGTCAGCGCTGCGTGTTTAAATAGAAAAAATAGGGATTTTCTTATTTAAATAAATAGCCCTACCTTTAAAGATCCATATCTTGGTGTAGAAAAATCACAAAAAAAAAATAAAAATACCCTCTTGCTCAGTGAACAGAGGAGAACAATGTGGAAATGATTTGGAGTCCATTTGATGCATATTTTATTTTTAATTAATTAAACACTGATTTGAATGTTTTGATTCCCCATGCATGCAGGACTATCACCATGGCTTGCAATTTTAGCATGTTGTTTCCTCTGTCTTAGGGAACATCCTCTGATTTTTCCAAAGTCAGAGGAGGTCCCTAAATAGACATCCATATTTTTCAAGCTTATGTCTATTATTTACATAAATTAATCATGATAATTAGCATGTTTCTTAGAAAATTCCAAGAAAAATTTGGAACGTTTACCATGATCAGAGGATCCTTTGGAAATAATTTCATGAGTTAAGTCATTAAGAATACACTTAATCTTCACCAACCCTAAAACACAAAGAAAATTAATTTTGAGTAACATAAACATCTAAATAACTTAATTGTTGGCCTCCACTAAAATTTAAACTCCAGAGAACTCCCCATAAAAATTTCAAAACATTTAGAGTTCATTTAAAATATCAAATTGATTTTTCAAATTAATTAACATTTTTGGTACTAACAATAATTTTTAATAATTAAAATATAACTTGAAAAAAATATAAAACTTGTTTTTGGAGTTCTCTGTGATCAGAGTAATTTTATAAAAATAAATTTGAAATAAAAATGAAAATTTTATTGTTAGCCTATTTTGAATATTTAAAATAATTTAAAAAATCCATAAAAACCACAAAAATAATAAAATTAATGGAAATGTTTTAAATTGCTTTCTAAGAACCTAGGAACAATTGAGATATTTTTCCTAATTTTATAAATAAAGATATTGAATTTTGAAACTTAAAATAATTTTTAAAGGCTAAAAATGGATTTTCACTAAATTAATCCCAAAAATTTGAAGAAAAATAAAAAAAAAAGTGAAATTTGTTTCTCTATGTCCCTTGACATAAGAGATATTTAATAAAAATATAAAACTTAATTTTCCACATTTAAAATATTTTATAATTAATAAACACCCTAGAACTTAAAATAATTCTTAAAATTCAAATAAAATTCAAAAAATCATGAAATTTGGTTGAAAGGCTTCTTTGGTCTAAGCCTACCTCCAGTAAAAATTTCATGGGATTATGGTTTACGCTGGTCAAGTTAGGAATTTTCTTTGATAAATCTTATTTTTGCATTAAAAATAATTATATAGATAAATTAAAATTTGAAAAGTTTCACCTATAATGTCTCAATTGACCGATGAGTGAGGTAGGATAAAAATTCCAAAGTCATTTGGATTAAATTTGATAAATTATGAAGTGATAGAGCCTTAGGGGCAAAGGTGCAATTTTGGAAATTTAGCCTTAATTAACATTTAGGCCTAATCTCAGAAAAGAAAATGGGAAGTTTTTTATTCTAATTAACATATTTGGATGTTTGAAACACAATGGGTTAACTGGTAGAAACCAGCCTCACTTGTTCTAATTTAAAAGGATAAATTTGCAATTTCCTTAAATTACATAAATTTGGGAGTCTAATCGATTAAACAATCCTAGATTTAGGGGTATGATTTTGGGTGTCAATAGCTCACTAATTTAATACCCCTATTTGATGAACAAAAAAAAAACAAAAAACAAAATCATGAATCATCAGCATCACTTATAAGTTAATTTCATTTGCAATGACTGAGACAATCACAAAAAAAGTTAAGGGCTTAGTAGTGACTTAAGCTAAATCAAGTTTCATTTAAATAAGGATTAGAAAAGTAAACATCATTGAAAATTAAAACATCTTTCGAACACTACAAGCCCAAGTCAAAATTTGGCTAAGTGTCTTAAACTTGCCTTTTTAAGGATCTTCACCCACATAATTCTTAAATTGAATAACAAGTGATTATTACCCTATTCTTATGGATAATTGAGACATCAATGCTGACTGAGCACTAAGAGTATTTACAGGATGACTTATTAAGCAACATAATAAGTTTAAAAGAACTCGAGATTTTCCATCAGGCAGCGAGAAAGTAGCACGAACCTGCTTCTTTCTCTAGATCTGTTGGATACCTCAGAGATCTAGTAAACTTAATATGTTTTACTTGACTAAATCATTCTTAATTAAACACCTAAGGACCCACCAAGATATGACATAGGGTTAGGAAAATCACCAAAACCTTAATTTTTTGCCTCTATATAAATTGCCCTGACATGCATTTTAAGTTTTAGGTGGTGGAACGAGAAGACTCGCCAGGTACGCTTTTACAGTTTTCAGCATTATCTTTCTTGTACTTTTATGCTATACTTTTATGCTTACACAAATTTGCATGCTAAACAACGATGTCACCCTTCATGAAAACTAAAACTATCAGAATAGCCACAAAACCAAAACCAAAACCAAAACCAAAACTAAAACTAAAACTAAAATCAATCAAGATAAAATTCACCGCCACAACATTCAAAATATAAAACAACTCAAAATATAATCACAAATATCACACAAAACTACAATTGCAACTAAATTAATATGTCTCTATCGGATGATTGGGAATTCCTTGGAGGAGGTAACCTACGGTTGCTAACGAGGCTTCCCACGATCTAAATGAAATTATGGAACTCCAGAGGAGGTAACCTACATTGCTAATGAAGTTTCCCACGGTCTAAATGAAATTATGGAACTCATTAAGTTGAGTTTAGTAACGAGGTCTCACGGTCTAAATGAAATTATGAAACTCATTAAGTTGAGTTTAGTAAATTCATTTGGACCCACGGTCTAAATGAAATTATGGAATTCAGGAGGTAACCTTACATTGCTAATGAAGTTTCCCACGGTCTAAATGAAATTATGGAACTCATTAAGTTGAGTTTAGTAACGAGGTCTCACGGTCTAAATGAAATTATGAAACTCATTAAGTTGAGTTTAGTAAATTCATTTGGACCCACGGTCTAAATGAAATTATGGAATTCATGAAGGTAACCTACGGTTGCTAACGAGGCTTCCCACGGTTTAAATGAAATTATGGAACTCATTAATATGAGTTTAGTAAATTCATTTGGACTAAGTGATTCCAATAGAAAATAGTGATGCCGGGACGAGAGTTTAGTAAATTCATTTGGACTAAGTGATTCCAATAGAAAATAGTGGTGCCGGGACGACGGTTTCATAAGTTCATTTGGACTAAGTGAATCCAATAAAAAATAGTGATGCCGGAACAAGGGAACCGTCGGACTAAGCGAATCCAATAGAAAATAGTGATGCCGGAACGAGGGAACCGTAGGATCCTAACCTGACTAAGTGAATCAAATAGAAAATAGTGATGCCGGAATGAGGGAACCGTAGGATCCTAACCAACCGGAATGAGGGATTACGGTTGCTAATGAGGCTTCCCACGGTCTAAATGAAATTATGGAACTCATTAAGTTGAGTTCGTAAGTTCATTTGGACTAAGTGAATCCAATAGAAAATAGTGGTGCTAGAATAAGGGAACCGTAGGATCCTAACCGATAAGTTCATTTAGACTAAGTGAATCGATAGAAAATAGTGGTGCCGGAACGAGGGAACCATAGGATCCTAACCGATGTCGCTCTAATCAAAAAATAAATGAGGGAACCGTAGGATCCTAACCGGTGTCGCTCTAATCAACTTTAACTTGCCCCTATAAAATTTAAAGAACTATAACCATAGGGCCACCTGATTTGACGTCATAACTTGACACACTAGAAAACTCAAACTAGTCACGACGAGAAGCTTGGAGCTAGCATGGTGGGCAGCATGGCCATTTTCAACAGCAAAACCTGGCTTCCCCAGCTAAACTAATCTTCCTTCCTTAGACTTAAAC
Organism: Phalaenopsis hybrid cultivar; assembly: GCA_002079205.1. NCBI lineage: Eukaryota > Viridiplantae > Streptophyta > Magnoliopsida > Asparagales > Orchidaceae > Phalaenopsis > Phalaenopsis hybrid cultivar. Next base: position 172,326 of record JXCR01148956.1, read on the forward strand.
AACAAAGTCATAGGACTTCGAGGTTGCTTGCTTATGCAATGTAAATCCCTGCTATACAATGTAAGCCCTAACTTGTCTTAGGATTCCGAGGTTATCGTTTGTCACGACCTAAATCCTCACATCTTTTAGGCTATTTGTGTAATTGTTTCACACAAATGTAAGCCCAAACAAATAAAATTGATAGGATGAAACACTTAAAATTTTCTGCTCTAAATTTAAGCCAAACATTAGGATAGCTTGGAAAGTCACCGGGGTTCTCCTCTGGATCCATGACATCCCCTAGTTCTTCCTCCTTTGGATTCTATAATAAAATATTTCAAGTTTGAACCAATCCCCTTTCACACCTCTACATCCAATCTCATTGAAAAGTCCTACGCTTTGAAACCTTTTGAAGATAATATTTCCTGATTTTTATCGAGTGTCTTCTTAGGTGACTTTGGTAATTTAAGATGTAATTCCTATAGGGACTTGCTCTTATAGAAAGCATGTCCAAACCCAGTTTAATATAAACTCTATTTAATCCTTTATATTAAATAGGGGAACTTGTCGGCAAATACAAAGGTGCAGACCAAACTGTCATATATTCCTTAGTTTATTTGACTGAGCCTCATCCTCAAGTCTTGTGTTTATCCCTCGGGATATATACAGGGTTTGAGGTAAAGCGCTCTTTCATTTAAACTATGAAAAATGAGGGGTCAGTTTGATTTCATATTTTCTAAAACATAAATTTATATGTAAATTAAAGTGTCCTTCTGAAGCGTGCGATGAGATTTCGATTCCGGTGACCGACAGCTTCTTACGGGCAACTCCTCCAACCAAAAATAGCGTCGACAATCTGCTAATTATAAAGTTACAGTAGTAGGGGATAATTCTCCTAATCCCAATCTCTTAAATATTGATAATGTCATAAAGTTAATGCTTGCACCTAAATCACATAAAGCTTTCCCACAAAATATGTCTCCCATTGCACATGGTATTGTGAAGCTACCAGAATCTTTGAGCTTTTCAATAATATTTTTCTGAATTATAACATTGCACTCCTCACTAAGTGCAACAACCTTGTTATCTTCAAACTTTCTTTTTTTTTTTAAGAATATCCTTTATAAACTTCGCATAGCTTGAAATTTGTTCTTGTTGACCTCACTTTTGGTTGAGGTCTAGTATCTTCCTTAGAAGCTTAGGATCTAGCCATAGGACTTTCCTGTTGACTATTCCTAGAAGACTAATAAAGGAACCCTCACCATTAGAAATTCTAAAACTCTTTTTTGCTCATCTTGAAAATTCCACATGTTGGTTCTAACCTCTAGCACTTAGTAGGTGGAGCCAATATGGGGGAGCTCAAGAAGAGTCCCCATAAGACTATTTGACCTTAGGGTTGGTGGTGTGGTCTTAGTCAGTCTTGCACACACACACTTGATACCCCCAACCTTCACTCACAACCTAAAACCCTTGGCCAAACATGCTTAGCTTGATCCCTCACTCTTTTGGAAACTCATGTAAATTGCCCCCTAAACCCTTGGCCCTAGGCTAGGGTTTGGCTAAGACCAACACATGGAGGATCCATAGTGGGAGCTCCCTTGGTCCCATGGCTCAAAAAAGGGTATTTTTATGATTAGTATCTTATTGGGCTCCAATCCAACCCAATTTAGCCTTTTGCCCCCAAACTTTCTCAAAATTATCAATTTACCCTTGAAACTTTATATTTTCAAAAATTAACCAAATTACCCAATTTTGTCCAAAAATCATCTCAAACTCTTTTAAACCACTCAAATTGCCCAAAACATTCCCAAACTTTTAAAATTCCCAAAATACCCCTACAATTGCCAAAATAACCAAATGCCCTTCGTGGCCCAAAAATTTCCAAAACCTCATAAATCATTCCAAACACTCACAAAACCAATCACCACTCATGAAGTATAATTTGACCAATTTGACCAATTTTGACCAAAATCCCAATTTTGACCTTTAAGGCCCAATTACCCTAAATAACCCCCAATTTCCACCAAATTGATTTCAAACTTCTCCAATTTCAAATCTAAACTTAGTTTTATCATGCCTAAATGCAATTGAAACCAAATTTAGGCCCAATTGAACCGAAAATCAAATTCAAATTCCAAGCCCAATTCAACATATCCCCAAAATTCATCAAATTGAACTTCATGATCAACCCAATGTCCCCAATTTCAAATCATAACCAAATTTCATCATGCCAAAGCTTATTTGAAACCAAATTCCAACCTAATTGAAGCTACTTTAATGCCCAAATCCTAAGTCTAGCCCAAATGCCCCAAATTGACCCAAGTTCAAAAACCCATTAAATTGAACATCCCAATAAATTCAAATCCACTCAATTCCTTTTCCAAACTCTACATGACAATTATCCATGCCCATTTGATCAATCACTTGATCCAAATCCTAACTCAAACCCGACCTCGACCCAAATCCAAACCAAAACCCTAAATTTGAACCCAAACTCTCAAATTGGCTAAACCACTTGAAATTGACCAAATGATGGTTACCATAGCCAACAGTTGAGCCCTAAAAACCAAGCTAGACCCACCTAGCCCAAACTACATGAGCTATGGACCAAGGGCCCCTTGAATTAGGGGATCTCTTCCCATATTTGGTTATACCAAGTAGATACTTGCCACCAGCCATAAAGCCACCAAGTTAATCAAAATGAAGACTCCCCCTGGCACCCCTGACCACCCTAGCTGCCAACCCTACTATGCCAGCTAGCCTAGTCGCCAGAAAGCTTCAAACCGAGAGCCTCCCCCAAGCATTTGACTCCAAATTGGAACCATCCCTTGTGGCAAATTCCCATTGGGTGTGTGCACTGCTTAGCCCTCACCTAGAGCTCATTGGCACCAACCAATCATAACTGAAGCTCCACCCCATGGCCATGGCTATAAGATCTCCTTCTCACAACTAAGAGAAAAGAAAAACATCCAACACCTTGGGGAGACTCTACCAACTTGTTCCTAGAGCTTCTCCAAGACCTTCTAAGCCCGTTCCAACCATTTCCCAACCATTGTCTCCTCTACTTGAGCTCATTTTTGAGTTCAAAAATCAAGAAATATTCTATCATCACACAAAACTTTGCAAAACTTTAAACTAAACCTTCCAAGAGCTTCCCAAGACCAAACAAGAAAGTTCCCCACCAAAACCCCTCTCTGTAGAAACCCTTTAGCCCACCTCTAGACCAAGGCCACATCACCCTTTGACTGAACTCATACCTAGACCATTCAACAGAGGAAAGAAAAACCTCAGGCATCTTCGTTGGACCCCACTGAAGCTTCTCCAAGCATCTGATTGAGGCCTCACTTCTTAGACTCAGGTATACTCCATTTTCCCCCAAACCAAGCTCGGTTTGGGCTTTTGTGAAGAAAAAATTAAATTCATGAGCATCTGACCATATAAATAAGTTCTTCTGGAGTATATGAAGGTGTAGGAACAAACCCCATGTGATTTGGTTGAGTGTTGTGAGAGATCTTAAGCCTAGAAGGTGGACGACTATTTGGTTACACCAAATGAAGACGATGACAAGGGACCATCTGATCGTGTGTGTATCGGATGGATGACGCTGATGCAGTTGGACAAGGAAATGAAACACTTAGCCCAAAGTGAGTCAGCTTTGAGTCAGATGGCGGTGTCCAGTAGCGCAGTGACATGTGGAAACTTTGGAGCGCCATAGGTTAGCATGGATAAGTAAGAAAATATCTTATTTTTTATTTATTTTAATTTAAAAACTTAGAAAATGCATAAATTGGTGTAGAAAAATCATAAAAATAAAATAAAAATATCCCCTTTCTCAATGAATAGAGGAAAATAACATGAAATAAAAATAAAATTTATTTGACATGTCTATGATTTTTAATTAATTAAATACCATCTAAACTATTTTAATTTTAATTAGGTATCTATTTATCACCATGGCTTGAAAATTTAGGGTTTGATTTCTCATGTCAATAAAAATTTTCTCTGATTTTTTCAAGGGCAGATAGCATTTTTAGCTTTAAAATACTAATTTTCAAGCCTAATTATCTATTGTTACTTAAAATAACTATATAAATTAAAATATTAATCAGAAAAATATGGGACTTATTTTGGTAGGTTCTCTGTAGATAGAGGACTCTAGAAAAAATATAAAATTTATTTTAATGATTATAAAATTTTTTTAGCTAATTAAGTCATTTAAATTCATAAGGAATTAAATAAATATAATATAATTCAAAAATTGCAAAAAAATGATTCCACACTATATATGATAACCATTTTAACTCCCTATAAAAAATTTAAATTTATTTGAATTAATTTGATCACTAAAGTCTATTTTCTTATGTAAAACGGTATTTTTGCATTAAAATAATTATAATAAATAAAATATAATTAGAAAAATTATGAAAAATGATTTTATGAGTTTCTTGTAATCAGGGGCCTCTAGGAAAAACAAAAATTATTTTAAAATAAATAGTTCATTTTTGAACTACTTTTCAAATTAAAAATAATTAAAATGACTAAAAAGTTACAAAAATATAAAAATGCACCAAAATGTTTCTAATTATTCCCTGATTACTTGGGAACCTTTAAAATAATTTTCCTAATTTTCTAATTTAGTTATATATTTTTAGATGCTAAAAATGTATTTTTCTTAATTTCCACTAAAATAATTATAATAAATAAAATAAAAAAATTGTAAAAATTGAAAAGTTTGTTTTTCTGAGTTCTCTGGACTTAGAGAGATTTACTGAAAATATTAAAAGTGATTTTTTGAAAATAAATTATATTTTCTATTTAATTAATCACTAAAATCAATAAATAAATAAAATAATGAAAATATAATTTTAAAATTTGTGGAATTTTTTCCAAGTGGTTCTCTAACCTAGGCGAACCTTCAATAATTTCCCCATGTACAAAAACTTTGCTTTACTTAACCTAATAAATTAACATTGAAAATCCTATTTTTGAGTTAAAATAATTATATAAATTAAATATAAATTAGAAAAATCATATTTTCTCCTTTAATATTTCAATTGACCCATGAGTGGGGTAGCATAAATATTTTAAAGTCGTTTGAATGGAATTTAGAGAATTATGAAGTGATAAGTCCATAAAGGGCAAAATGGTAATTGTGGAATTTGAGCTCTAATTAATATTTAGGCTAAATTAAAGGTTAAATGAGTAATTTTAACCCTAATAAACCCTTTTGGATGTTTGGAACATAATAAGATAAGAGGTAGAAATCAACTTATCACCTTTTCATGATAAGGGTAAAATTGTAATTTCATAAATTGTTATGACTCGAAGGATAATTCAATTGGATGATATTAAGGTAGTGGGCTTAAGCTAGGAAGATAATAATTCAATTATTTGAAGCCTTCTTAGTTGGTAATTAGATGATAAGCATGGTTTTAATAGGGATTGAATTTCATTCCATTTAACATTCCAATTATTACAAATCTATCCTGAAGGTTAAATTTAAGGGCTTGGTAGTAAGCTAGGCTTGATATTTAAACTTGTTTAATGAGGATTAGAGAAGAGGAACATGTTTAATTCATGGATACTCTAAACACTGCTAGCCTAACTCGGAATTTCAATTGACTAAATTCCTTAGAAAATCATTTTGCCCTTAAGGGCCTCCACTCACATAATTTATAAATGAAACATCGAGTGATAGTTACCCACTCATAAAGATAATTAAGGTATCAAGCTTCACTGAGCACAAGGTGTCTTAATTCATTGAAATTAAATGTAACTTCATATGATTAATTGAACAATGTAATAAGTTTAAATGAACTTGAAATGTTTTGAAGGATTTTAAATGTTGTTTAGGGTTATGCCCTGAACATTTTTTTACGATCCCTTGGATACATTGAAGAACAATTGAACTTATTATTCTTTGTTCAAGAAAATCATCAAAAAAAAAACTTTTAGGGACTCACCAAGTTACAACCTAGGATTCGGTAAATACACCTTAAACTAGTTTTCTTTCTTTCCATTCCTGCAGTTTATTTAAATTTTTCACAATATTATATATATACCGTAAGTTCTAACATTTTCAACAGAAGTACTAGAAAATGCCAGGTATGCATTTACATTTTTGCAATGCAATTTCCTTTCCTTTTATTTTACTACATTTTCTTACTTGTACTTGCTTTATCTGTAAAACCATTTCCAAAATTGGAAGTTACAAAATGATTTTTCAAAAATCAACAAAACAACCATTTCATAACACACTCTCTTGAACTTACGTGAGTCCTTCGGATGAGGTAACCCATGGTTTCTAACGAGATCTCTCCATTTTAAATGAGCTCAACAACACGTTTAAACTAAGTAAGTTCAAAAGAAAATAATAGTAACGGAGGGAACCGTGAGATTCTAACTGACATCTCTCTAATAAAATTTAATCCCCCTCCTTATAATGATTGAAAAAAAGCTCATCATTTAAGCCTTCTAAACCATAGACTTTAGGACTGCTACTTCAGCGAGGAGCTTGGAGCTAACTTCAAGGGCAGCATCTCACAACAGCAAAATGGATCTACAACAAAAAGTCTTTCTTTAGAATTAAATAACAAACCATAGGATTTCAAGGGTGTTTTCCTAGTGCAATATAAATCCTCACTTTATTTTTAGGCCTTTGCACAATCATGTTGTGCAATTTAAGCCCTAACTTGCTTTAGGCTCCGAGGTCGTTGTTTGTTACGACATAAAGCCTCCCATCTTCTAGTTTTTTTCTATGACTGTGTCATGCAAATGTAAGCCTTAAATAATAATAATTGGCAAGATGAAACATTTAATAATTTTCTCTTCAAAATTGAAGCCAAACTATAAGATAGCCTAGGAAGACATTAAGGTTCTCCTCAGAATCTGTGATAACCCCTAGTTTTCTGCCTTTGGATTCCATATTATGTCCAAATTTGAGCCTTTCCCATTTGACACTCCTTAGTATTATCTTGAAGCGTCCTATCCTTTATAATTTTTGAAGACAAACCGTTATGATCTAAATTGAGTGTTTTAGTAGGTGACATCGATCATTTAAGATGTAATTAACTATAAGGTTATAAGGAACTTTAAGAACCCAACTTAAAATAAACCCTATCAAATTTTCATATTATATAAGGAAACTTATTGGTCAATATAAAGGTTCATAAACTAAAACGGATGTCATAAATTCTTTAGTTTATTTAATCGAGCTTCACAAAAAAGTGATATGTCTATTCCCAGGGATATGGATGTCACTTGTAGTGCTGTGCTCATTTATTTAAAATAATGTCTAAATGGGATCAGTTCGGTCTCGTATTTTCAAAATTAAAACATTACTTTTCAAATTTAAAATACTATTTTTCTAAAATCAAATATATATACATACATTAAATTAAATATCACCCTTCCCAACATTTTCCGACGACTGACAGTTCTAAGGCTTCATCTAATGAAATATTAATCGTAAGCTTTTTAAAGATTTCCAAAATTTTTGAAAATTGTTTAACAAACTTTTGTTGACGAAGTCTTTGAGGAAATGGAGGTGGTGGCTTTTCTAAGTCAATTTTTAGTGGAGAAATAGGTCTCTCTAAACCTTTCGGAGCTTCCTCTTTAGGTTCTTCAATTTCTTATCTCTCTACTTCAATCTCTTTTTGAATTCCACTTTCCAACTCTCTTCCACTTCTAATTTGAATGAATTTTACTTGCTCTTTATTCTGGTCTTTTGGATTTACCTCATTATTAATGAAAAGTATTTCTTTGAATCTATTACTTAATGAATTTTTTATTTGTCCAAGTTGATTCTCAATATTTCTAATTGCAGCTCCTTGACTTTGTAACTGATTTCCCATTTGTAACACCACTCTTCTATAAAGAACTTCTTCTCCTTAAATTGTGGATTACTATTAAAACCTATAGGATAAGTAGGTATATAATTATTATTGCCTTGGTTGTTTTAGTTTCTCAATGGGTTTACTTGGTTGTTCCCCCATTGTTGATTACTACCACCCAAATTATTATTATTCCAGTTAAAGTTAGGATTGTTTTTCCAACCTAGGTTATAATAGTTTGAATATGGGTTATTTAGCTTATTATTTATGACATTCAAATTTTCTAATAATGTTTGAGAATCTACCATTTGAACTAATGAATTCTCTTCAATCATTGAAAGTAGTTGAGAAAAATTCATTCCAAATTGGTCTAACTTCCTTGAAATTGTAGCAACTTGATTTCCTAACATTGTAAAATCTTCAGATTCAAGAATATTGGCCACTTTCTTAGGATTTATCTTCTCATAAGGCCATTGAAAATTATTAGTAGCCATTTCTTCAACTAAAGCATATGCGTCATGAAATTGTTTTGACATCAATGAACCACCAGCAGTGGAGTCGATAATAGATCTAAGAGATCCAACTAATCCATTATAAAATGCTTGAATTATTAACTAGTTTGGTTTAACATGGTGTGGAAACTTTCTCAGGAGTTCTTTAAATCATTCCCATGCTTCATAAATAAATTCTCCTTCAAACTGACAAAAAGTTGTAATATCATTTCTAAGCTTTGTAATTTTTTATGGTAGAAAATATTTAGCAAGGAATTTCTGCGCTGAATCACCTCAAGTTCTGATAGATCCAGGTGCTAACAAATTTAACCATATCTTAGCCTTATCCCTCAGTGAGAATGAAAAAAGTCTAAGTCTAATAATATCATCTGAAACAACATCATATTTAAATGTAGCACACAATTCAAGAAAATTGGCAAGATGTAAATTTAGATCTTCAGTTGGTGCTCCCCCAAACTAATTATTTGATACCATTTAAATAATAGTAGGTTTAAGGTCAAATGAATTAGTCACTATAATAAATTTTTTAATACTATAATGAAGTTCATCAACTGTAGGGTTTGTACTATCTCTTAAAGGTCTAAATTCTTGATGAATTTTAACATTTTGAATATTTTGGTTTTCCATTTTTTAAAATTTTTTATCTTTTTCTTTATTTTTTATTTTTGTTGATTTTTCTAATAGTTCTTTCTAATTTAGAATTGTAGGGCACTAGTCCTTGAGAAGTTGAACTATGCATAAATTACTACAAAATAAAATTAAAATCACACAAATAAGAACTTATATAAAAACAACACTACGATACTCCTATAATAAATCTAAAAATTTAAATAAGGCTTTATAAAAATAGAAATCTAATTTCTAAAAATTCCTTCAAATTTTACTAAATTTAACTTTTTATTCTCCCCGACAACGATGCCAAAAACTTGATCCTGAATTTTTGGTATGGTAGTATTACGATGCATGTAAGATTAGATTTTTCAATTCTCTTTATTTTATGTTTCTTCCTTACAACGACACCAAACACTTGATTGAAGCATGTAAGAGTACAACTGTTATATTTAAATATTAAAAAATTACACAAGTATACGTATCATTATCAAGTAATATAAGACTTTTTGATTAAGCCCCAAAATATCAGACTCTCGGGAAGAGTTATAAATTCTTAAGAAGAATTTAGATAACAAACTCTACTTTGAAAAAGAGTCTTATTCAAACTATAAATATTATAGTAGGAATAAAAGTTTGATTCTTTTCGGTAATTTTTGATAATTGAAAATAAAGTAAACAACTTCTTTTTGGAAATTTTGATAATTGAAAATAATGTAAACAACTTACTAAATTTAACTATATTTTTGTAAGAAGAAAGCAATACATATAAAATATTTTTTTCCTTATAATGAATTAGTAACAAGTATATGAATTCTATTGTGGATGTATTAAAATTGTGTTGTACCAAATAAGAGCAATATTATTTTTTACCCTTATTAGAGATTCTATAATGAACATTGGCTAATCTTAAATTTGAATAGTCTTGAAGACAGACTAGGTAGGGAAGTACTAGCTCTCACTTTAGAGTTTCCTCTTCTCCCTGCACTTGGGGGCTAACATCGCGTATCAAAACCTAAAACAATAGACCAAATTTGGGGCTTTAGTCTGTCACTCTAGAGTCCTCTAACTCTACACCCTTAAAAGTTTACTTCTCTATTTATTTGCACTCAATCATATGAATTACATTCTCATCCATACAATCTCATGTGATTCTACCATTAGTTGACCGAGAGAATACCATCACCGATCTTACATGTTCTCAAAAAAAATTTTAACATCTTAATTGGCCAAATAAAGAAGTAAATGAAGTACGAATAACTTATCATTTTAAGGAAAAAGATAAAGAAAGCTACTCAGAATTCATGGAGAAAACATAATAACGCTTAAGTTTAAAAGTAAAAAAGTCATGTAACAATACAAGAAGTCTAAATTAAAACCAAATGTAGTTACAAAGATAAAAAACTTAGCTTAAATTCCTCTCCACCAAACTCTTGAAGTTCCTTTGAATCTCTTCCTTTCTCTTACAACTCGCCCTTTCTTCTCTCTAATAATATCCTAATTCTTCTATGATGAGAGGAGACAAAGGGGAAAGGGGGTATTCAATTCAAGTCTTCTTTTTTTTTATAATTTTCCAAAAGGTGCCTTGGTGTCTTTTTAAAATGTCCACATTCAATGAATCCTCCAAGAGTTGCCTCTTTTCAAGAGCCATTTCAATGTATTTTCATGCCCATTAACTGTAATTCACGTTTTCACTAAGAGTTGGTTCAAACACCCCTTTAAAATTTATTCAAATTCATTGAATTTTAATCATAACTACCTCTAGCGCATAAGTGCGAGGTCTTCAACGCTTAAGCATGACCTTCTCTGTTTCCTGGCTCTTAAGCGTCAGTCCTAGGAGCTTAGGCGCCACAGTTCATTTTCACACCTTCTTCATTTTTGCCCCAAATTTGATCATTTTCTCTTCTTTTATCATATTTCATCCATTTAATTATACCTGAAAGAGAAAACACACAAATACCTTCCATTAAAGTGCAATATCTCAAAAATAGGAATAATAATGTGTACATAAACGCTATATATTTTAGGTGTATCAATATGACACAAAAATTACTGGCTAAATACTTTCCTCCTTCAAAAATCGCTAAGCTTAAAATTGATATTAATTCTTTTATTCAGTATGAAGGGGAGTCAATTTATGAGGCTTGAGAATGATTTAAGGAACTCCTTAGAAACTGTTTACATCATGTTTTACCTTACTGGTTAATTATTCAAACATTTTATAATGGGTTAATCGGATCCCTTAGATCTATAATTAATGTTGTTGCTGGAGGATCTTTAATGTCAAAATCTTTTGATGAAGCTCATGCCTTAATTGAAGAAATGGCCACTAATAATTTTCAATGATCCTCGGAAAATCTTAAAAGAGTGGCTAGTATTCATGATAATGATGCTTTTACCATCTTAGTATCTCAAGTTGCTGCCATATCTAAGAAGTTGGATAATTATGTTATGAATTTTTCCCAAATACCTCAAGCAAGCGAGGAAAATTTACTAGGAAAAATGAATGATTCTCAAACATTAGAAATTTTACATGATGTTGCTAATAAACCCAATAACCCATATTCTAACTTATGTAACCCATGTTGGGAAAACCACCCCTTTTTTAACTTGAACAATTTTGGTGGCGGAAATCACTAAATGGGGAAACAATCAATCGAACTTAGCAGAAAACTGGAACAATTAGGGTAGTTCTAACTATCAACCTTCTTATCCTCCTGACTTTAATAACCAACAATTTAAGGAAAAGAAGTTGTATATAGAAGAAGTAGTTTTACAAATAGGTAATCAAATGCAAAGTCAAAGTGTTTCTATAAGAAATATTGGGAATCAACTGGGACGAATTGCTAATGCACTTAGCAATAAACCCCAGGGAACACTTCCTAGTAATGTTGAAATAAATCCAAAAGACAAAGTAATAGAACAAGAATAAATTTAAGCTGTTCAACTTAGGAGTGGAAAGGAAATAAATGTTGGAATTCAAAAAGAGTTTGAAGTTGAGAGAGAGATTGAATAAACTGAAAAACCTAAAGAAGCTATTTCTAAAGACCAAGGACAATCTTTCTCTCCAACTAAAAATGATTTAAAAAGACCACCTTCTCCTTTTCCTCAAGAACTTACACAACAAAAACATGATAAAAAAATTTTAAGATTTTTTTAAATATTTAAGAAGCTTAAAATCAATATTCTGTTTGCAGAAGCTTTGGAACAAATGTCGATTTATGTCAAATTTATGAAAGATATATTAAATAAAAAGCAAAAGTTTGAAGCTTATGAGAATGTTGCACTTAGTGAAGAATGCAGTGCAATAATTTAAAAGAAGCTTCCTTAAAAGCTTAAAGACCCTGGTAACTTCACTATACACTATGCAATTGGAGAAAAATTTTATGGATAAAAATTATGTGAATTAGGAACTAGCATTAATCTCATGGCTTTATCCATTTTTAAAAGGTTAGAATTATGAGAGATTTTTCCCACTACTACAGCTCTTCAGTTAGCTGATTGACCTATCACTTATTCTAAAGGGGTTATAAAAGATATACTTGTTAAGGTGGATAAATTTATCTTCCATGTGGATTTCATTGTACTTGACATGGAAGAAGATAAAGAAAATTCTATTATTTTTGGGAGACCTTTTCTTACTACCAAACATGTTATGATTGATGCGCAAAAAGGAGAGTAGACCATTAGAGTTAATGACCAGGAAGTAACATTTAATGTTTTAAAGTTAATGAGGTACCCTATTAAAGAAAAATGTTATAGGATATGTATTATTGATTATATGATTGTTAAAATTTATTAAGAAAAATGTGAAGTCATTTCTGAGGAAAAAGATGAAGTAAGATTAGATCAAGAAGGATTAGATTGTGAAACTGAAAGTGATTATGAAGAAAAATCATCAGAGATAAATGCTAAGGATACTAATTATGTTCAGAAAATCTTTGAGATTTTGAATACTACTGAAAAATTAAATCTCTAATCCCTTCAATTGAAAAACCTTCTGAACTTGAGATGAAAGCACTTCTACATATTTAAAGTATGCTTCTTAGTGAATTCATCTACTTTATTTATGATAATATCCTAAGAGTTAACTACAGATCAGGAATAGAGATTATTTAAGACATTAAGAAATTATAAAAAAGCTTTTGGATGGACATTAACTGATATTAAAGTAATCAGTCCTTCAATCTATATACACAAAATTTTAATGGAAGATAACCATAAACCTAGTGCTGATCATCAAAGAAGATTAAATCCAATTATGAAAGAGTGGTAAAGAATGAAATTTTAAAGTGGTTATATGCTGAATTTTATTTTATATCTGATAGTGCATGGATTAGTCATATTGATTGTGTTCCTAAAAAAAGAGGAGTGACTGTAGTCATACATGAAATGAATGAATGAATTCCAACAGGACAAGTCACGGGATGATGAATCTATATTGACTATAGAAAATTAAATACTGCCACTAGGAAGGATCACTTTCTTTTACCTTTCTTGGACTAAATGCTAGATAGACTAGCTGGACACCAATATTTTGCTTTTTGGATGGATATTCTGGTTACTACCAAATACCTATTGTAACTTTCCAAAGGTGTATGATGTCTATTTTCTGTGACCTAATTAAGAAAGGAATTGAAGTTCTTATGGATGATTTCTCAATTTTTGTAAAATCTTTTGATGCATGTTTAGATCATTTAGAAAAGGTTTTAAAACACCATGAAGAAACAAATTTAATTTTCAATTGGGAAAAATATCAATTAATGGTTACAGGAGGGATTGTTTTGGGACATAAAATTTCTAAAAATGACATGGAAGTTAATCAAGCAAAAATTCAAATTGTTGTTGAATTAAAACCTCCTACTTTAGTAACAGTAGTTAGAAGTTTTCTAGGACATACTAGATTTTATAGGAAGTATATTAAAGACTTTTTAAAAATTGCTAAGCCTTTATGCCATCTTTTAGAAAAATATACTAATTTTAATTTTAATGATGATTCTCTAAAAGCCTTCAATTTATTAAAGGAAAAATTAATTACTGCACCTATCATTCTTTCACCTAACTGGGAAAAACCATTTAAATTAATGTGTGATGCAAGTGATTACGCTATTAGAGCTATTTTAGGACAAAAATATGATAAGATTTTTAATTTATATACTATGTCAGTGTCGGCGAGGAATATGTTATTTGCATCTTAGATTAATTCAAATTTAATTTAACATACATATAAATTTGATTTTTAGAAAAATAATATTATAATTTTTTAAAAAAATATTTTAATTTTGAAAAGACAAGACTGAACCGATCTCATATAGGCAATAGTTTAAAAAAATGAGTGCAGCACTACAAGTGACATACCTACCCTGAGGAATAGACATATCACTTACTAGTGAGGCTCGATTAAATAAATTAAAGAATTTAAGACATCCGTTTGGTCTGCAAATCATTTTTTATATAAGACGATAAGTTCCTCTACCTAATATGGAAGATTAGGTTGGTTTTATATTATGATGGGTTCTTAAAGTTTCTTATAAGGGTCAGCCCCTATAGTTAATTACATCTTAAATGACCAAGTCACTTAAGAAAACTCTCGATTTAGATCATAAAATCATGCCTTCAAGAATTTCAAGAGGTTAGGATTCTCAAGGTCAGACTAAAGAGTGTCAAATGAGAGAAGGAAAAATTTGAAACATTTTATTTTGGAATCCAAAAGAAGAAAAACTAGGGGATGCCACAGATCCCAAAGAGAAAACTTTCCAAGCTATCCTATAGTTTGGCTTCAATTTCAGTGAGATGATATTATTTAATGTTTCATCCTGCCAATTGTTATTATTTAGGGCTTACATTTGCATGATAAAATCATACAAATAGCTTGGAAGATAGAAGGGTTTATGTCACAATAAGTAACAACCTTGGAACCTAAGGCGAGTTAGGGCTTAATTTGCACAACACAATTGTGCAAAAGCCTAAAGATAAAGCTAAAGTTTTATGTCGCATTAGGCGGACTACCTCGAAGTCCTATGGCTTGTTATTTAATTATTACAAAGAGATTATTATTGTAGATCCTTGTGCTATTGTAGAAGGCTGTCCATGGTGTTAGCTCCAAGTTCCTCATCGATGTAATAATTCTAAAGTCTAAGGTTTAAAAGTTTAAATGAGAAGTTTCAGTTCAATCATGGGAGGGGGGTGGGTGGATTAAAGTTGATTAGAGCGACACCGCTTAGGATCCCACGGTTCCCTCATTTTGGTACCACTATTTTCTTTTGAATTTACTTAGATTAAATGAGTTGTTAAACCCATTTAAACCGGGGAGATCTCATTAACAATCATGAGTTTCCTCATTCGAAAGACTCCCGTAAATTCAAAAGGACGTATTATGAAGTTATTTTACTTTATTATTATTTTTTGTTTTGGTTTTGAAAATATTACTTAATTTTGAAAAAGTTGATCAATTTTGGAAAGGATGTTTTTGTTTTGATGTCGCATGTAGATTTGTTTCAAGTATTGCTGAGTAAAGCAAACAAGTTTAAGTAGGAGAGTATGTTGTAAGGAAACAAAAATTGCAGTACAAAAACATAAATGCGTACCTGCCCTCTTTTTGCTCTTATGCTAAGAGATTAGCCTTGCAGTATATATATAATTTTGCAGAAATTTAAATAAAATTGCAAGAAAGGAAAAAAAACAGGGGAAGAAGGTTCAAGCTGCCCCTACTAAGTTCTATGTCACAACTTGATGGTTCCCTAGAAGTTTTAATGGATGATTTTCTGGAACAAAGTATAATAGGTTCATTCGTCCTTCAAAAATATCTAAAAGCTCATGGGGGTGTTCGGAGCATAACCCCGAACAACCTTTAGAATCCTTTGAAATGTTCCGAGTTCATTTGAACATATTATTTTATTCAAGTAATCAACCAAAGTTAAGTTTAGGGGTTGACTGATTAAACTACCCTATGCTCAGTGAACCTGATGTTTCAATTATCTCATGCAAGGGGTACTTAATTAATCATTTAATTTTTCATTTAAAAGTTATATAAATGGGTACCCTTGATGGCAAAATTAGGTTATTAAGAATTTCATGCTCACAATTAAAGCTGGGCTTGTAGTGTTTGCAAAATGTTCATAATTATGTTTCTTAAACCTCACTAAGCAAATCCAGATTAAGCTTAGTTCACTACTAAGCCCTCAAGACTTATGTGTAGATGAGTTCAAGACTTTTAGGGATGTTAAATGTTATTTTTATTCCTTATCAATGATTATAATATTACTCAAACATTAACTATTTGTTTTAACTTAATGAATTATCATTTTCCAAAATCAAACCCCTCACTTTAGAATCATTTAATTTAATTAACTTCCGAATTATAATAATCGGGGGAAACTATAATTATACCTTTATTGTAGAAAAGTGATGCATTGGTTTCTAGAATTTAATTCCTTGTGTTTGAATAATCTAAAAGATTTCATTATGATCAAAATTACCCATTTAACCTTTAATCAATCCTAAAATTTAATGAAGGCATAAAAATTCAAAATTACCATTTTGCCCTTAGGACTCCCCACTTCATAACTTATTAAATAGAACTCAAATGACTTTGAAATTTTTCTAATACCCCACCCATGGGTCAAATAAAATATCAGAGGAGAAAATGTAAATTTCTGATATTTTTAATTAATTTATAATAACTATTTTATTCAAAAATATGGATTTTTTCAAGTTAATTCATTTAATCAATCAAAACAAACTATCTATCCTTATGAAAATTGTTAGAGATTCACCTGGGTAAGAGGACTGCTAGGACCAATTTTCATGATTTTTAAGTTATATTTTAATTATTATAATTATTTGATAGTTTTTAGTATTAATTAAATATAAAGTATTATTTAAGTTGATAATTAACTTTTATATTTTTATTAAATCTCTCTGTATCCACGGAATCCAAGGAAACAAATTCCATATTTTTATGATTTATAATTTGATTATTGTAATTATTATTAATGTAAAACTATGGAAAATTCCATTTTAAGCCTTTAAAATTATAAATTTATTCAAAAAAATTAGGAAAAATATTTTAATTTCTCCGAAGTGATCAGGGAACCAATTGTGACATTTTGGGGAACTTTTCAATTTTTGTGATTTTTATCATTTTTGAATTATTTTTATTTATTTAAAATTTTAAATATACCTTAAAAATTAAATATTTATTTTAACTTCAATTTTATATTTCTTAGATGCCTCTGATCACAAGGAATTCAGAAAATCACTTTTTATAATTTTTTGAGTTTTAATTTAATTTATATGATTTTCTTAATGCAAAAATCAAATTTATCTTAGAAAATCAAATTTAGTGGGTAAATTAATTCAAAATAATTTCAAATTTTTACAAAGAGTTAATATGGTTATTTTTTATAGTGGATGTTTTTTTGTGATTTTTATAATTTTCGATTAATTTTTATGTTTTTCTTTCATTTTTAGAATTTAATTGTATAAAATAATATGTTTGATTATTTAAATCTAATTTATATTTTTCCTAAGGTCCCCTGGTCACAGTCAACCTACCAAAACAAGTTTTATATTTTTTTGATTTATATTTTAATTTTAATAATTTTTTAATTAAACAGAGGTGAATTATTTTGAAAATTAGGGTTTCCACACTTAGAGGTGTTCTTTGACCTTAGAAAAATTAGAGAACACACATAAGGAAAGGAAGTTTAAACACTCAAAATCTCAAGTCATGGTGATTAATATTTAATGACATATAATTTAATTAAGTTTTTAAGCATTTAATTACTTAAAAATAAAATATAAGTCAAATAATCTTAATTTTTATTCCACTATTATCTTCTCTATTCACTAAGCAAGAGAGTATTTTTTTTTATGAATTTTCTACACAAATATAAGGATTTTCTAAGTTATGTGAGTTAAATAAATAAATAAACCCTTAATTTTCTACTTATCCGAGTCAACACCAACTCATCCTACGACGGCTCCGAAAGACCACGCGGCGCCATTTGATTTGTCGCCGCCATCCTCATCAGCTGCCATACAAGCCACACTTTATGTTCTATTCCTCCATCCAGTGTGATCCTAGCCATCCATTCGATACATGCGTGATCCAATGGCTGTGGGTCATTGTCCCCAATGGCCATAACCTGTGAACCCTTCAACTTCAAAATTTAAGATCTTTACCTAGACTCAACCAAATCACTTTAGGTTTGTCTTCATCTACTCAAGACGAACCTATCTATACAGACAATCAACTATGAAATACAAGTTTGCTTCACAATTGATCAAACCAAGCTTGATTGGGGAGAAAATTGTCCATACCTTGATTCAAGTGGTGTAGCTTCAATTGGATGCTTGCAAAAGCTTTGTTGGGACCTGACAAACCTCCTCCAAGTGTCACCTTGCTTTGAGGTTGAGTCCAAGCATGAATTTGATCAGAAAGTGATTCAAGCTTAGTCGAGGGCTAAGTTAGAGTGCTCAAAATGATGGGGCTTTGGTTGGGGAAGTCCTATTTAGCTATGGTGAAGCTTTCGGGAGAATCAATTAGAATTTTTGAGGCACTTTGTGGTATGGCCATGAAAACCCCGGAGTTTTTGTGGTAAAATTAAGGTTTTACAGTAGGGATGAGAGGCTGAAAATGGTTAGGCTGAGCTTATTTAGGTTGCTAAGAGGTTTGGGAGAATTTTGGTAGATTTTTGTTAGGGTTTGTGCATCTTTTTTTTTACTTGGCCATGGAGCGTACCCTCTTTATAGAGGAGGCCATGACTGCCATCAGGGGCATGGCAAGGTGGCAAGGGAGCTGCTTAGGTGGAGGGAAGGAATGTCCAAGTGGCTAATGAGGCTTAGCCAACTCTGGGGGGGGTTTAATTTTAGGTTTTAAGCTTTGGGGACCTTTTGAACATGGTGTTTTCCGGTGGCTGAGGTGGTGGCCAACAAAGGTCAGGTCACTTCTGAGCTCAAGGGAGTCAGAGGCACTCTGAAGTCAATTCAATTTGGTTTAAAGTGAGCTCCAGGATGAAAATCCATAGGGGAATTTAGGTTTAGGCAATTTGGGTTAGGTTGGGTCTAACTCCTTAGTCCAAGGGTTCGGTTTGGTTACCTGATGTCCAGGGTGCTTGGACTAACCCCAAGGATGGTTTTGATGAGGTCAATTGGCTGGCTTGGGCATGGGGCAAGAGTTTAAATGATTCATGAAAGGGGAAAGTTCAAGTGAAGGAGGAAGAGGGAGTGGTCACCTCCCTTTGGCAAATTTTTTAAATTTGACTTTATGATGCCCATGGAAGGCTCCATGGGGCATGTCATGCCATATATGAGGCCATGGGGGTGTTTCATGCAAATGGAATTTTTGAATTTCATAAATTTTTGGAAAAGTATGTTATGATGCCTAATTTGGATAAAGTTTAATGTATGTGTATGGTATGCTCCATATGATGCCATGATGATATGTTCTCAGTGCCATAAGATGATAGGGAAGGAAAATTTATCATGTGGACTCAAGTTGGGCCTTTGAAAATGCACATGACCATGGGATTTTAACATGCATGATGGGTTGAATTTATTTAAAATTAGTCATGGGCTAAAAAAATGAATTGAAATTGGTTGAGATTGAATTTAGATATGTTGAATTTGATGTGAATTGGAAATTGGAGAATTGAATTGGTCATGAAGTTCAATTTGGAGGATTTTGGATTTTGGATCAATTTGAAGCAATGGGTTTGAGCTTGGAGTTTAGGCTTGTGTTCGGGCTTAAGTTTGGTTAAAATTGAATTTTAACATGATGAAATTAAGTTTAGACTTGAAATTGGGGAAACTTGGGGTCAATTTGGTGGAGATTAAGGGATTATAGGCACTTAGGGGCAATTTGGAGATTTTGGTCAAAATGGGTCAATTTGATCAAATTGGACCCAATGTTTGGTCAAGAATGGTTTTAAGGGTGTTTGAAAGTGATTTTGAAGAATTTGGAAATTTTTGGGCCATGAGTGGTATTTTGGTAATTTTGACAAATTTGGGGGTATTTTGGTAAATATGAAAGTTTTGGGTTATTTAGGTAATCTGGATGGTATGAAATGATTTTTAAGTTAAATTGAGGGATTCGGGTCAACTTTGAATTTTTAGGGTGTCAGGGGCACTTTGGTAATTTTGGGGAAGTTTAGGGCTAAAGGGCCAAAATTTTAAATTTAGGTAGGGTTGAGGTTTGATGTAAATGTTGATTAAAAAATTACCCTCATAGTGCCATGAAACTAGAGATAACCCACTTCTGATCCTTTATGTGTTGGTCTTTTCCACCCTAGCCCAAGACTAAGGGTTTAGGGGACCACCCACATGGGTCTCCAAAGAGGGAAGGGAACCAAACTAGACATGTGTAGGTTAGGGTACAAGGTTGCAAGTGGAAGTGTGAAGTGCAAGTATGTGTGTACTAGACCAAGCCACATCACCCAGGGAAACCCTAAGCCCTTGTTGAGCTCCCCCATATTGGCTCCACCTATTAAGTGCTAGGGTTAGAACCAACATGTGGAACTTCAATATGAGCAAAGAAGAGTTTATAATTTCTATTGGTGGGGGTACCATCACTAGTCCTCTAGGAATAGACAACAGGAAAGTTTTATGGTTAGATCCTGGGCTCTTAAGGAAGAAAGACTAGACCTCAACAAAAAGTGAGGTCAACAACCAACAAAATGCTTAATGAAGGTCAATATAACTACACAACAACTGAAAAAGAGCTATTGACAATAATATATGTTTTTGATAAATTTAGAACATATTCACTTGGAGCTAAATGCATTGTGCATACCAATCATTTTGCTATTAAATATCTTATGTCAAAGAAGGATGCAAAACCAAGATTAATTAGATGGGTTCTACTTTTGCAAGAATGTGATTTTCAGATAGTGGATAGGAATGACGTTGATAATCAAATTGCAGATCATTTGTCAAGACTTGAATATGAAAATGAAAACAACATTCAGGATGACATAAATGAAAATTTTTCTGATGAACAACTTTATGCTATTGCTGAGTGGCATATACCATGATATGTATATATAGTTAACTACTTAGTTAGTAATATTCTATCATACGGACTAACATGCCATCAGAAAAAGTAATTTATTTATGATACAAGATTTTACTTCTGGGACGACTCTTATTTATATAAAAGATGTCGATATTCAATCATTCAAAGATGTGCACAAATTCTTAAAACCCTAGAATATATAAAAAAATGTCATAAAACTGAATTTATGGGACACTTTGGAATAGATAAGACTGCATTTAAGATTTTACACTCAGGATTTTAATTGGCCTGCATTGTTTAAGGATGTTAATAATTATGTGAAAATTTGTGATCTATGTCGGGGATTAGTCACTATTTCTAAAAGAGATCAAATGCCCCTAAATTTTACATTAGAAGTTAAAATTTTTGATGTGTGGTGTTTAGATTTTATGGGACCATTTGTACCATCTCTAAGAAAGATTTATATCTTATTAGCTATGGACTATGTATCTAAATGCATTGAAACGATAGCTTTGCCTCATTGTGATGCTCTGAGTGTTGCAAAATTTTTAAACAAAAATATTTTTACTAGATTTGAAATACCAGGAGTGATGATTATTGATGGGAGAAGTCACTTTAATAATTTTAGAATTGACACATTACTTATAAAATATGAAATTAAATATAAGATAACCACAACTTATCACCCTAAGATCAATGGATTAACAGATGTATCAAATAACAAAATTAAAAGAATTTTTGAGAAAAATGTAAATCCTAGTAGAATTGATTGGTCTGATAGACTTGATTATGCATTATGGGCTTATAGGATTGGTTATAAAACTCATATAGGAATGTGTCCTTATGGGCTCATATTTTGAAAAGCTTATCATTTACCGGTTGAGTTAGAGCATAAAGCTTACTGGGTGATAAAAGAATTTAAATAATATTTAAAGAATGTTGAAGAAAAATGATTATTTTAATTAAATAAGCTTGAGGAAATTAGAAATAAATCTTATGGGAATGCTAGAATTTATAAAGGAAAGATGAAAATATGGCTTGATCGAAAGTTTTTAAGAAAGAATTATGAGCCTGGATAAGAAGTTTTATTATACAATACTCGATTGAAGTTAATACTTAAGTCCAGGTGGACGAGGACATTTATTGTGATAAAAATTTATCCTTACGGGGTTGTGGATATTAAAGATCCAAAAATTAAATGTATAATTAAAGTAAGTTGACATAGGTTGAAACCTTACATTGGAGAAAGTAAGCCCTACTATGAAGAAAATTTGATCCTGGGTTAGTCTAAGTAAAGCACTTGGATACGTTGGGCTGACGACGTTAAAACAAGTGCTTTGTGGGAAGCAACCCATAATCTATTTGTGTGATTTGATTCATGTTTATTTTTAATGTAGTATCGTGACCATCCTTTGTTATAGTAGCATTTTTAAACAATATTTAAGGTATTAAACATGATTGGAATTTGAAGAAATTCTATGATAGGTGAATCAGTGTTCACTAGGGCACTGGCGCATAGGTGCCAGAATTGGTGCCTAAGCGCCAGAGTCCTGTAGAGCTGGTGCATAGTTTTTGGACTTGGGCAAAACTGCCCCCAAGTAGTTTTCTCCATTTCATTCTTTTTAAACTGACCTACCTTTGTTCCCAATCTTTAGACTTTCAAAAAGTAGACCAGATAGAAGAAATATAGAGGGAGTTTGAGATCTTGCTTTCATTCACTTGCTTCCATGGAGACTAGAAATAATGATATGGCCATTGGAGATAATTTGTTGCACAATGATGCTTAAACCTATTTCAATAGAGTTTTAACGCTGAGTTTGGAAAGGATGATGAGCAAATTGGGGAAGATTGAAGAGGAACTATCAATTCTGCACAAAAGTTGCATAAAATATATCATCAGTATGAGCATTTGGAGTGGCAGATGAAACATCACTCCAATCACATGGCGTGCTATCAGGATTATCAGGTAACTATGTATAACAAGAACAATTGGATTGATAAAAAATGGTTATGGAATTTTCTCGTGCTCCTTTCTTCCACACATATGATCACAACTATTTGTCATGTGAAAAGAGTGGCAAGAATGAGGTCAACAGGGGCTGATCATTGGAAGGATTATAGTGTTTATGTTTTATGTTTGTGTCAACTTTAGTGATGGTTGTTCTGAGTGCTACTTAATCTAGTAGTTTATTGTGTTGTTGTGTTGTTATGTGTTCTTAATTTGTAGTGTTCTAAACTGTTTTAATGTATGTTGTATTGTCACTTGGTGGATATTAATGAATATATGTGTGTTGTGAAAAACTTGTGTTAGAATGGTGGACTCAACTTTGGATCGAAAATCATGATTAAATAATTGGAAGATAGAAGATGTTAGAAATATTATAAATATGAAGTTTGATGATAAATTAATAAAAAAAATTGTTTTAAGGACTTTAGTCTTGCTGTGTTACACTTAAAAACAAAAATATAAAAATTTTAAGTCTGGCGCCTAAGCACCAGATCTGACACCTAGATGCCAGACTTCAACACAACTTGACACCTAGGAGTAGAAACCAGTGCCTAGGTGCTGGTTCAACCGAACCGGCCTAAACTTAACAATTTCACTATTGAAACAAAACCAACGCCATTTTTGACGCCAAAGCTTCATCTTCTTCCTCCTTTTCACAAAAATCAGTCCTAGGGCTCCTCCAGGTGCTCAAATATTCAAGCTTTTGGACTTAATACCACCAGATTTCATCTTTTTGAGGTTAGATATACATTTTAGCATAGTTATTTTGTGATTTCACCATGGATTTTTTATACATTGTGTGGAGACCAAAATTTGCAAAAATATTTGATTAAGTGGTGAAAAATCCATGGATTTAAGCTTTGTTAGTTTGAAAAAGCTTGTAGAAAGCTTATTATCTTAATTTAAAAATTTCAATAGAATTTTTCTTGAAATTTTTAGATGGCTCTTAAGATGAAGCGGGGAAAGGGAAAGGAAACTTTTGACCATGCCAAATTTGTCAATATAAAAGCTCAAATTCGTTACAACGAATTTGCATCATCAAAAAAGTTTATTATAGAGTGAAGATTTTTACAGACTTGGTGGAGCTATTGAAATCTTATTGTGGCTCGGCAATGGAAAAGATTTTGTTATTTTATTATTATTTCCATCATTGCTATTGTACGAGAGTTTTATGCAAACTTACCTGAAGCAGCTGATGATGTGGTCTTTGTTTGGGGAAGAGGAGTGGAGTTCACTGTTGAGTAGATCAATACGATATATGGCTTGCCAATTGCTCTTGACTATTTCTATTTAGAGTACACTCCTTTTGAAGCAGAGTTAAATCAGATTGTTACTTATTTGACTGATGGACGTAGAGCCTGGAAGATTCAAAATGATCGTAAGGTAAATTTTTCTTCTTCCAAGCTTAACGCCACCTCAAAGGTCTGTCATTATTTTATTTCTACTCACCTCCATCCTTCAAATCATTTAAGTGAGGTAACAAGAGAAAGAACCATATTAAACTATTGCATTCAAGAGATGAAACCTATAGATGTTGGCCCTCTTATTTATGAGACTATTAATTCTTCTGCTAGAGCTAGTACTACTTCAGGTCTTGGTTTTCCATCTTTGATTTTTAATATTTGCAAAGAATATGGAGTAAAGTTTGAACATTGGGAAAAGCAATTGAAGCCACTTAATCCCATTAGGAAGGTCAATGTAGATGTGTACGGACGACCTCGAGATAGAGCTCATGATGCACCTTCTACTACTACTTCTAGGCCTTCTACTTTTATACCTTTTACTTCCACTGCTAATGAGCCTCCATCTAGTTTTTGGGATGTGTTGAGTGAGAGATATTTGGAACACCAGAATGATATATTTTTGATGCAGTGTCATATGGAAGATATGGAAAATAAATTTGATCACAAGTAAGATTATGTTAAGAGAAAGAGTGATTATGATGCATATTATGACAAGGCATTAGTGAAATTCATGAAGGGAGATCAGTCGGCTGAGTTTCCTACTTGCCCTCGATTTACTCCTTATGCAGGCTCAAAATCTAGGGATGAAGATATATCATTTGATTTTGATGGCGATGATGATGTTGAAGGAGATGACTAGGTTTTATTACTTTTTTTTTGTAGATCTATTTACTATGTTTGAACTTCTCATGTATGACTATATAGGTTTGCTTGGTGTAATTCTATTTTTTTTATCACTGCTACTTTTGCTACTCTTTTATTTAGTATTGGATATGTGTTAGAGTAGATTTTTATATTTGCAAACATTTCATGAGATACCTATTTTAATTTAAATTGTCTACTACTTAACACCTATTTATTATTATACCTGTACTGTTCTCCTGCTTAGAAATTTAAAATTTTTCTCTTTCTTTATGCTTATTATAAATTGAACTATTTTAAACTAATTTAAAATTCAAGTTTGGGGGAAGGATGGAAATTGTTGAAATACTGAACCTTATTTGTCCTAAGAAAAATATATTTTCAAAAACTATTATAATATAACCTTCGGTTAGTTGGGATAGCTTGAGATAACTATATTTTTGAGTTTATAAATGATGTATTAAACTTATGTAAAAATTTTTAATAAAAAAGATTAATTCTAGATTTGAGATATTTATTATAAGAGTATAAGATTATGCTTTTACGATTTAAAATTAAAGATCATGGATTTTTATTTGAAAAGAAAGAATTGAGACTTTATGAAAAATATTTTTCAGGTTTAATACACATTTATCAAGTAAGAAAATGTGGAAGGTCTTTAACTTTAAGGAGAAGATGGTAGAGTTCAAAATCATTAAAGGCTATCTAGATATAGTAATCCTCACATGACATGAAAAGAAAAAGGAAGGATTGAAAATGATCTTGAAAGAAAAAGAAAAGAGAAATAAAAAGAAAAGAAAAGAAAAAAAGAAAATATTTTGTGAGGAGAAGCTTGAGGAGATGCCTAATAAAAAATTAGCTTCACTTAAATCATCTTAAGGAAAGGGACTTAATTACATTTCTAAGCTTATTTATAAAGTATTAACATCCTTACTAATAAATTTCTCATAAAATTCTTCTTTTTTGTATTTCTTCTAATTATCTTTAATATGACAAACTACAATTATTCTTGAAATAAATAGGAAATAAGAATTCTTAGACTTGACTATTAAATATTTTTATGTTCTAGTTTTAACCTATGTTATTAAAAATCTTTCAAAAGCTTTAATGTTGTATTTATGAAACAAAAACTATAAAAATATTAAAGTAAAAATAACTTCTATAAGTTATACTTTTTAAATATAAAAAGAAAGGTTACTTGAGGACAAGTAACATTTAAGTTTGGGGGAATTGATCCACCTTAAAATTACCTATTTTTATGCACATTTTATGTTCAATTTTTGAGGATATTATGCTTTAATGAAATATATTTTTATGTTTTTGATTGCATGTGCAAGAAAAAGATTTTAAGAGTAAAAAGGAGCAAAAATACATAAAAAAGGAGCAAAATGGGCTAAACTAAAGAAAATTACCAAACCAGCCAAATTATATGTTTCTTTTTAAGTTTGAGGGATTTTGATACACCAAAATAATATGTTATTTTAAGTATACTTTTTATGCTTATTTTTGGTGATATTACACTTTAAAGAAGGGTATTTTCATGTTTTTGTTGTAGATATATCAATTTTAGGCATTTGGAGCAAAAATAATGAGAAAAGATTAAATTTTGAGCCAAAACAATGAATTTTGGGATTCTGGTGCCTGAAGCGCCAAAACTGGCGCCTGAAGCGCCAAAACTGGCGCCTGAAGCTCCAAAATTGGCACCTGAAGTGCTATTTTACAGAGAGCTGGCGTATGAAGTCCCAACACCCAAAACAGTGCGGTCTTATGTAAGTTGGTGCCTGAAGCACCAAAACTAGCACCTAAAGCGCCAGAGATGACTTTTTACGGATTAAAGCAAATTGGGAAAAATTTTGCACAAATTTCAAAAGCGACACCTGTTCTAAACACCCCATAGAGTGATTCAATGCAGCTAGACACTTTTGAAGGTTCTTTTATGAAGTGATATTTCTCTTGGATCAATATACATGTCTTTTGAATTTAAAAGGGTTTACTTTTAGACATAAGTTTGGAGGGAATTTTGATTTCTTTTTGGAGGGAGGCAACCTATAATAAAAGAGATGGAAGTCTAGGGATTAAAGAGAGATATGTGCGAGGGATTTTTGAAGAAGGTAAGAGAGAGAGAGAGAGAGAGGGAGAGAAAGTCAAGGGATTGGATATTTTCTTCAAGGATTGTAAGAGGAGAAGGAAGGTGACAGATTTCTTCTTCATTACTTTTCTAAGAGAGAATTGAGAGTGCTTATAAAGAGGGAAAGTGCTTGAAGAGAACTTCTAGGAATTTGCTCATGAAGGATTGTGAGACAAGTTGTGTTCTTTTATTTCTTTTTTGTTGTAAACTTGTTTTTATATATGAAATCCGTGTCTTGTCGTATCCTTCTCATCAGTTCTGAGTAGTTTTTTTTATCATTCTCCCTACAATGAGATTTAGTTTTGTGAAGAATTGATTTTTTTTATACAGTTTTAAATGTCAATAATTTGTGATGATTTGAACTCCGATCTTCATTTACTTTTTGATCTGTCCAATTGAAATGTTAAAATGTTTTGAGAAACATATGTTTTTCTACAACATGGGGAGAATCACATTTGATTCCATGGGAGAGGATGTCATCCATGGAGTTGAGTGTAAACAAATAGGGAAATATACTTTGTTCGATGCTGACTTGGAGATTTTAAGGTGACATATTGCGAAATTGTTAGCCATTAGATGAGGGAGTCATGGGAGCTCTAGAGTGGCAGCCGGTATCCTCCCAGCCTAACCACAAAATTAGGAACGAAACTCTGGATTAGTCAATGTTCTTTATGCACTTGGAAGGGTAAAGAATAGGATTGCTTCTATTTAGCACAAAATACTATTTATATATATTCAATACGATANATAAGCAAGGAAGATTTACATAATTACCACTCAAAATTATTGTATTTTAATATATACCGTCTAAAATCGAGTATACAGAAAATGTTTGGTATATAAATAGTAAAAGTTTAGGTGTTAGGTAAGTAAATAGAATAGTTTTAGGTGGTAACTGTGTAAATTGTCTAATAATAGAAAATGCAGAGCCTGGCCTTTCTCTGTGTATATAAGGAGGGGGATTCGAGCTTTTTCCTCCATCCTTTTGTTCCCAACTGCGTTCATTCTATTTTCTAGTCTATTTTCATTCTTCTCGTTCCTCATTTGAGTCTTGAAGGAGGTAAAGCTTTTTTTTTTTTTCTGTTCTGTTCAAATGTTTTTCAAAGTTGACAACTTTCTTCCAGCGCTCATCTGTTTTGAAAAAAAATGTCCTTTTTCTGCTATAAATGTTTGATTTTTACACAGTTTCTATGTTTTTTTTTTTTTATTATTCTTATTCCGTGATAACAACAGTGAAGATGTGACCGTCACATCATCAGAAGATTAGCCCTAGCTCCAATTTTTTCATAAGAAAATTAACAAAAAACACTTTTTTTTTTAATATTATCCTGTAAAGAGGGTGATGCATGTCTTCTAGAATGCATGCGGATGATGGAATTTAGNTTTCGAGCCAAAACGAGTTGAACATGAAGGAACAAATCCTTACTTGCGTTAGGCTCGTAATATACCGAGTGCGAAAAAATCTCTCATGTTTGGCTCATTAATTTAATGAACAAATTCAACACAGATTTCTTAAAGAGTTAAATATGAACTGTTCGTGAACAATGAGGAGTTTTGGCAAATGACAGCCCTACACATGACATTTCAATTAAGAGATACAATTCAATTATTAATTTAAAATTATTCCCTGATTAAGGTGACATAATTTGTTTAATTTAAGTTATCTAGGATCGACTATTAAGTGCATGGCAATGATGACATACGTATGAAACCAGTGAAATCATTGTGTAATAGCACATTTTATGATAAACTACTACATATTACTCTTTATTTCTTATAACTAGTTAATATTATCGATAATTTCAACGCATAATATTCATAATTTCCTTAAAATGCAGATAAAATATAGAAAATCAGCTATTTATAATAAGATTAACATATCTATAACTATAACTATATATATATATATATATATACATACTCACTGGTTGCGGTCTTTGGTATAAGTCATTCAGGTCAGGGGTTCGTTTCCTGCATATGATCGAATTGCACATTTGTTTGGAATGGGGTCCAGAGAGGTCCGCCCCTCGATCAAACTTTAAATTCATCAAAGATCAATATATATATATATNAAGTCCTTCAGGTTGGGGTTTTTTTTCTTACATATGATCGAATTGCACAGTTGTCTGGAATTGGGTCCAGTGGGGTCCGCTCCTCAATCAAACTTTGGATTAATCAATGGTTAATATATATATATATATATAATTATAATAATAAATCCTAAATTAGAGTTGGGTTGATTAAAAACAAATCCGAAGGCGCGAAGGGCGGTGTAGGAAAAACAAGTAGCGGCGAGTTCTACAAGCTTCGAAAGCTGTTTTGGTGTTTGCAGTAAACGTCCCACCGCCGTCCTTCTCTCACGCCCGCCAACGAAAGTGAGTTGTCAACGAGCTCTACCAATAAATAAGCAAGGGAGATTTACATAATTACCTCTCAAAATTATTGTATTTTAATATCTACCATCTAAAACTTGAGTACACAGAAAATGTTTGGTATATAAATAGTAAAACTTTAGGTGTTAGGTAAGTACATAGAATAATTTTAGGTGGTAACTGTGTAAATTACCTAATAATGGAAAATGCAGAGCCTGGCCCTTTCTCTGTGTATATAAAGAGGGGGATTGGAGCTTTTTCCTCCATCCTTTGTCCCCAACTACGTTCATTCCATTTTCTAGTCTATTTTCTTTCTTCTCGTTCCTCATTTGAGTCTTGAAGGAGGTAAAGCTTTATTTTTTTCTGTTCTGTTCAAATGTTTTTCAAAGTTGACAACTTTCTTCCAGCGCTCATCTGTTTTGAAAAAAAGTTGTCCTTTTTCTGCTGTAAATGTTTGATTTTTACACAGTTTCTATGATTTTTATTATTATTATTATTCTTATTCCGTGATGACAACAGTGAAGATGTGACCGTCACATCATCAAAAGATTAGCCCTAGCTCCAATTTTTTCATAAGAAAATTAACAAAAAGACTTTTTTTTTTTAATATTATCCTGTAAAGAGGGTGATGCATGTCTTCTAGAATGCATGCAGATGATGGAATTTGGTTGTTATGTCGTGTTGATTTCAAAGTTCTGTTTGTCCTACCCTTCTGCCGCTCGCATGAAGATTTATTTCAGGGCTCAAGAGATCCTGACATATTTGATGGAGATATTTCTCCATTATTACCCAAAAATTTGAATCTTTTGCCTATTATCAAAATCCATTTAGCAAAATCAGCAAAAAAAATAAAAAATAAATACTTTTTCCCTCCAAAATGATTCCACTTTTGTCTCCGAAAGGTTATTTTTTCCGTGGTAAAGGAATGAATACGCATCAACTGGAGTTGTTGAAAATTTTTCTACTCTTATCTGTCAATCTTATCGTTTTGTTTACTATTTTGTCCCAAGAAATTCTGTGCTTCTAGAAGGAAGTTAGTCTAGCTCTGTTTTTTTCAAGTCAACTTTCGTAAGTTATAAGTTTTCCGGAAATTTGTCGTCTCATTTCTTTTATATCGTGCTTCTTCGTTTTTTGCAGCTCTGGTTGTTCAGAATCTGAAACAAGGAAGGGAGAAGAAATGGCTGATCATAGAACCTTGACCCGAATCCACAGCATCCGCGAGCGGCTTGCAGATACGCTATCATCTCACACTAATGAGTTGCTGGCTCTCTTCTCAAGGTATTAAATCTTTTTTGCAGCAATCATTTGAGAGATGGATTTAGTATTTTGTGCTTTTGTGGTTGCATGCATTCTGAAACACTCCACAAGATTGGATTTTGTAAATCAAGCTTTACATTGGTAGAATTGTTTTGAAAAAAAAATCAAATATTGATATGCAGTTTATAAATGGTTGAGATGTTTGCATCATTTAGGTTTGTTAAGCAAGGAAAGGGAATGTTGTTACCTCATCAAATTCTGGCAGAGTATGAATCTGTAATCCCTGAAGCGGATCGAGAAAAGCTTAAAGGTGGTGTCTTTGAAGACGTTGTCAAAGCTGCTCAGGTGCGGCAGAAGAACAACTTTGCATTTTTATTTTGTCTTTTAACTGCTAATTTGATGCTTTTGGGTTAAAATTTTGGGTTTATATTTTGCTTGATTCTCAGGAGGCCATTGTCACACCTCCATGGGTTGCTCTTGCGATCCGGCCTAGGCCTGGAGTGTGGGAATATGTCAGGATTAATGTGAGTGAGTTAGCAGTTGAGGAAATGAGCGTGCCTCAGTACTTGCAATTCAAGGAAGACCTTGTGAATGGAAGGTTTGGCTTACAAAATTCTATGAATTTAAAGAGAATTGAGGAGTTATTAATTTTTTTTGATTTGTAATAACCAAAGAGGTGGTGTATCTTACTTCAATTGTCTTTTTTCTTTCAGATCTGAAAGCAATTTTGTGCTTGAGTTGGACTTTGAGCCTTTCAATGCTTCATTTCCTCGCCCCTCGCTCTCCAAATCCATTGGTAATGGCGTGCAGTTTCTCAACCGGCATCTTTCTTCGAAATTGTTCCATGACAAGGAGAGCATGTACCCACTGCTAAATTTCCTCAAGGCACATAACTACAATGGAATGGTAACATTTCTTTCTTGGGTGCTTATTCATTCTATCTGTTGAATTTCAATTTTTTTTTGCAAAGTGGTGATCTGCTATCTTTTTCCCAAATTTGGACCGTTTTACTTGTTTGTCTTACATTTTTAATCTTTTGGTTATAGTTAAGCCTCCATTGTTGCCATTCTTTAATACTCATTAGAGTTTTTGAAGTGACTAACTTGAAGCAAATCATGAAAGCTACATTTGCATGTTGTTATATAAACATCTTTGTCTTAATTTGAAATAAAAAAATTCTTCTTGGTACTATGAAGAATTTAGGTGGTATAGGCCTTTAAATAATTAAGATATCATATGTTATTCACACATAGTAATTTTTCCAGCATTAAATGATGGTAAAATATGAAGATTTCTTTCCAGACTACTTCATTACTTTTTAGACATCATCTAGAGAAAAGTTTCCATTTATATGATATTGTTATCTAATAAATGTTGTGTTTTGTTCGATGCTATTTTGTCCAAAGAATATAATATTGATTATCTTTTGTTCTTGTTAATTTTTTGAATATATCACATAATCTTTGGCAACACCTCAATGTCAATAAAATGAGACTCAAATACTCAAATGGCAATTACACAGGTCTTCATTGAAGGTATTATCAAAACTAACACAACAAATTTTGTATGCAGAGCATAATGTTGAATGACAGAATTCAAAGTTTAACTGCTCTTCGATCTGCGCTGCGCAAGGCTGAGCAATATCTAATGAGTATACCACAAGACACTCCATATTCTGAATTCAACCATAGGTAAGTGCTTGACTGTTTAATCTCTAATTAAGATATTATAATTATCAGAGAATATCCTTTTACACTTATCAACTCAATTTAATAAAATGTGAAGATTCCAAGAGCTTGGTTTGGAGAAAGGCTGGGGAGATACAGCCGGGTGTGTACAGGAGACAATTCATCTTCTCCTTGATCTTCTTGAGGCACCTGATCCAAACACCCTGGAAAACTTCCTTGGTGCTGTTCCAATGGTGTTCAATGTTGTCATCCTATCCCCCCATGGCTACTTTGCTCAAGACAATGTTTTGGGTTATCCTGACACTGGCGGCCAGGTAACATACTTGAAGGAGATCAACAAAGGGGTTCAATTATTTCCTGCTTATAATTTTTGTTCTGACATGTGGCTTCATTGGTAGGTTGTCTATATCTTGGATCAAGTTCGTGCGCTGGAGAATGAAATGCTTCTGAGAATAAAGAAACAGGGACTTAATATCACTCCCCATATACTCATTGTAAGTTTAAGTTATCGAGAAAATTGTCAAAATTGTCCCCCGACTTTTTATATGGGATCATTTTAGTCCCAAAGTCTATAAAGGTGCTGATTTAGTTCTCACATCCTTTTAATATGTGTGCTGAAATAGTCCCCGCATAGGACTATCTTGACCCAAATTTAAAGAGTTTGACGACTAATTTGACACTTTTATAGACCATAGGACTATGGCCATATGTAAAAGGGGACCATTATAACACTTTACTTTGAAGTCATCTAATTATTAGATTTCATATTGTTAGTCTTATCTCTTTGTTTGCATTGAGCTAGCTCTCGCAATTGTGAAACCTCAAAATCAGAATGAATACAAAACTAATCCTACACCCACTTTTTATTAGTTTTGAAAGCAATAATAAATTATTTGTTCATTAGTAGCTGAGAATTCTTACCATTTGCTGCAGGTGACTAGATTGCTTCCAGATGCAGTTGGGACTACTTGTGGTCAGCGTCTCGAGAAGGTTATCGGCACGGAGCACACCAACATTCTTCGGGTTCCATTCAGGACTGAGAAAGGAATCATTAGAAAGTGGATCTCGCGATTCGAAGTGTGGCCCTATCTAGAAACTTATGCTGATGTGAGTGAATCTTCAAATTAGATGGCTTCATTCGCTTTAGTGAAAGTTTTAGAACTACACGGATTCAAAATAATTAATAATAATGTCCAAAGAGCTGTATTNTTGCTGATGTGAGTGAATCTTCAAATTAGATGGCTTTATTCGCTTTAGTGAAAGTTTTAGAACTACACGGATTCAAAATAATTAATAATAATGTCCAAAGAGCTGTATTTCTTGATGTTGGGATGCTGAAATTCATTTTGTTTTGGCTACAGGATGTTGCAAAGGAGTTGGCTATGGAGCTGCAAGNTGGCTTCATTCGCTTTAGTGAAAGTTTTAGAACTACACGGATTCAAAATAATTAAAAAATAATGTCCAAAGAGCTGTATTTCTTAATGTTGGGATGCTGAAATTCATTTTGTTTTGGCTACAGGATGTTGCAAAGGAGTTGGCTATGGAGCTGCAAGCTACTCCAGATCTCATCATTGGAAATTACAGTGATGGTAATCTAGTAGCATCCTTGCTGGCACAGAAACTAGGAATTACTCAGGTTTGCAAATAAAAAAATTAGTTTTTCTTACAATTTCAAACTTTTTTGTTTGAAATTACCTATCTTTTTCTACAATATATTTTCAGTGCACGATTGCCCATGCCCTGGAGAAGACAAAGTATCCTAATTCTGATATATACTGGAAGAAATCCGATGAACAATACCATTTCTCTTGCCAATTTACTNTAATCTAGTAGCATCCTTGCTGGCACAGAAACTAGGAATTACTCAGGTTTGCAAATAAAAAATTAGTTTTTCTTACAATTTCAAACTTTTTTGTTTGAAATTACCTATCTTTTTCTCCAATATATTTTCAGTGCACGATTGCCCATGCCCTGGAGAAAACAAAGTATCCTAATTCTGATATATACTGGAAGAAATCCGATGAACAATACCATTTCTCTTGCCAATTTACTGCTGATCTTATTGCCATGAACCATGCTGATTTCATCATCACAAGCACTTTCCAAGAAATTGCTGGAAGGTACCAACTTTTGTTGACCTTTTTTTTTTCTCCGAATTCTGATGTTGTCTCTCTGTCACTGATCCATGAAAAAAATAATAATAATTTGAATTGAATTATTTCAGCAAGGATACGGTGGGGCAATACGAGTCTCATACCGCCNATTTTTTTTTTTTTTTCTCCTTCCGAATTCTGATGTTTTGTCTCTCTGTCACTGATCCATGAAAAAATTAATAATAATTTGAATTGAATTATTTCAGCAAGGATACGGTGGGGCAATACGAGTCTCATACCGCCTTCACAATGCCTGGACTCTACCGCGTCGTTCACGGAATTGATGTCTTTGATCCAAAGTTCAATATTGTCTCTCCTGGAGCCGATATGTCGATCTACTTTTCTTATTCTGAGAAGAACAAAAGGCTAACAGCCCTTCACCCCGAAATAGAGGAGCTACTCTTCAGTGATGTTGAGAACAGTGAGCATAAGTGAGTTATTCTTTCATTGGCTTTTACACTTCATGTTTTTTTCCGGGAAATTTACATTATATATTTACATATCTAACAGCCAAAATTTGATATTTACACTAAAAAACACCTTTTTGTCCTAAACTTATGCATGAGGACGTGTTAAAAGAAAGTAATGATGGTATCTTTGATGCAATGTTAAAGATTCGAGTTGTATGCATGTAATGTGAATGTTTAAGTGTTAAGATATGTAAATACATAAGAATTGTGTCGTATGTATGTAAATGCACCTTTGTTTCTTTTTTCCTTTGCTCGTCATCTGAAAGCTGACTGCTTTGACATATGTTAGGTGTGTACTGAATGACAAAAGCAAGCCCATAATATTCTCTATGGCAAGACTGGACCGGGTAAAGAATATAACTGGCCTGGTTGAGTTCTACGGTAAAAATCCTCGTCTAAGAGAGCTTGTTAACCTTGTGGTGGTTGCTGGAGACCATGCCAAGGCATCCAAGGACTTGGAAGAGCAGGCTGAAATGAACAAAATGTACAGCCTCATTGAGCAGTACAAGCTTGATGGGCACATAAGGTGGATTTCTGCTCAGATGAATCGTGTCCGGAACGGCGAGCTGTATCGCTACATTGCAGACAAAAAGGGAGTCTTTGTCCAGGTAATCTCATCTATTGACAAGAAATTATAAGATTTGCATACATACCACTCAATCCAATTCTTTCATATCACCACAGCATTTAAGAAGTAAAAACACAACTTCTCATGCATAGGTGAGGTGATGTGAATGTAAAAATTGCAGTTTGGATGTTGGATAGGTAAACCATAGCAATTGAGTGTGTGTATGTAAATCTTCCAAGAAAATCATAACATTTGCGTCACATTTCCGGTCTAAATCGTACAGCATTTGTGCTTTTAACAGCCTGCCTTCTATGAAGCTTTTGGGCTCACAGTAGTGGAGTCAATGACCTGCGGGCTTCCGACCTTTGCAACAGTTCATGGAGGTCCTGCAGAGATCATCGTCCATGGAGTTTCAGGTTTCCACATTGACCCCTACCAGGGTGATAAGGCTGCAGAGCTGCTGGTAAATTTCTTTGAGAAATGTGAGGAGGACCCAACATACTGGGAGAAGATCTCCAGGGGAGCCATGAAGCGCATTGAAGAAAAGTAAACATTTTAAAAATTTGAAATTTACTTCTGTTGCATCAAATTAATACATAGATGCACTGAAGTTAACTGTCTTTGTTGTGCAGATACACCTGGAAACTGTATTCTGAGAGGTTGATGACCTTGGCTGGCGTCTATGGTTTCTGGAAGTATGTTTCTAACTTAGACA
Source organism: Phalaenopsis hybrid cultivar (assembly GCA_002079205.1). Taxonomy (NCBI): domain Eukaryota; kingdom Viridiplantae; phylum Streptophyta; class Magnoliopsida; order Asparagales; family Orchidaceae; genus Phalaenopsis; species Phalaenopsis hybrid cultivar. The sequence continues at coordinate 208,738 of JXCR01148956.1, forward strand.
GGAGAGAGACAAAGAGATATCTTGAGATGTTCTATGCCCTCAAATATCGTCAGTTGGTAAGTTTACTTCATTATAAATTTGTATCTGCAAATGAACTTGGAAAATTTTTGCTTGAGTTCTTCATGTTTTGTTCTGTTTTTCACCATTTCAGGCAGAATCTGTTCCTTTGCATCAAGATGAGGAGATTGTTCCCAACAGCACTGACTGAAATACTCTGGCCAAATTCAAGTTTTTTTTCCGTTTATTTCAAACGTAATAAAAAGCTAGAGACTTCTTATTTGAAAATTTACTGCTTTTGCATAAGGCTCAAATGCCAAAATATTTGCAATGTAATTCAATTTTTGTTTCTTCTGATGTCTGCTCTGTAATTTTCAAGTTTTATTGGGATTTTATGCTGTTCTTTGACCAGAATCAGCATAAAATAGTCAAAACTTTAGTTGTGTTCTGTTGTTGTTTCGTGAATGAATGAAGCTATAGCACAATACAGAACTAAATCTAAGAAAATATATAATATAATACATAGAGGTGTAAACGAATCGAACACAAAGGAATAGAGCTCGTGTTCGTGTTCGGTTTGTTTGAAATTTAATTTATCTGAAATAAGTTCGTTCGAATTTGTTCGTGAAGTCACTGTTCGTGTTCATTTCTTAACGAACGAGCCGAAAACGAGCCGTTCATGAACAACAAGTCAGTTTGACATTCCTAACATTAATATATATAAATAATATAATATATTAATTATATAACTTATATTATATAAATATATAATATATATATTAGTATTATATTAATATATTATTATTATTATCATTAATTTATTATATATTATAATTTATAAAATTTAATTTTTTAAAATATCATAAATTTTTTATATATAATTANCTTCTTATTTGAAAATTTACTGCTTTTGTATAAGGCTCAAATGCCAAAATATTTGCAATGCAATTCAATTTTTTGTTTCTTCTGATGTCTGCTCTGTATTTTTTAAGTTTTGTTTGGATTTTATGCTGTTCTTTGACCAGAATCAGCATAAAATACTCAAAAAACTTTAGTTGTGTTCTGTTTGTTGTTTCGTGAATAAATGAAGTTATATGTCACCTCCAAAAAGAGTCCTTATGGGTGGTGGGCTGACACTATTGGTCCGTGACATTCTTCTCCACCCAATCATGTGACGCCCTCATCACGGATCGGCTCCACCAAGGATCTCACTGGACCATGGAGAGTCCACGCATCTGACAGACAGTAATCTGCTCTGATATCATTTGTCACCTCCCAAAAGAGCCCTTATGGGTGGTGGGCAGCCCAGGACTTAAATACTGTTTTTCGGCCCTACANAATTCAAACACAAACGAAAGCATTATTGTTCGTGTTTAGTTTGTTTAACTAACCGAACGAAAAAAAAATATGTTCACGTTTGTCTCGTTTATTTATCGAACGAATCGAACACGAACTCATTGACGAACCGAACATAAATTGTTTGTGAACAACGAGTTTTTTTGACAGCCCTAATAAAACATATGGAGTAACTACACAACATAATGATGGTGCGCTATGAGAAATTCCACATATTTAATTTTCTGAGACTTAATTTAATCACTTTGATTAAATGGAAGGTGTCAAAATTGAACCGAATGAGTNTTGACATATAGCTCAATACAGAACATATTTTCAAAACTAAACCTAAGAAAATATATAATATAAAATTATATGGAGTAACTACACCACATAATGATGGTGCGCTATGAGAAATTCCAGATATTTAATTTTCTGAGACTTAATTTTAATCACTTTGATTAAATGGAAGGTGTCAAAATTGAACCGAATGAGTTCGGTTAAATTGGTTTTGGTTTTTAAAATTTTAATATTCGATTTTTTATTATTAATTTGGTTTGAATTTTTATTTAACCGAAATATTGAAATTAAATTAAAATTGTTTGCTCCATTTTAGAGGTATCAAATTATTATGTAATTATATATTTAGCACCAGAATTTATTTTTTACATCTATACCACCCAAAAGTTTCCTATTTCATTAAAATTATCACTTTTAACTCTTGAAAAAAATAGCTAATGTGATATTAATGTAAAAAAAAAATTTTAAAAAAAGTTTAGGTGTTAGATTAATACATAGGAATTAAGTGATTTGTATGTAAACATTTCTATATTTTAATTTCATGGAAAAATTAAAATTTATCATATATGATTCATAAAATTAAATTGATATTGTACATTTAAGATATGTAATTTCTAATTTTTGTTCATAATCGAACTCAAACAAGTAATTATATTTGGGTTATTTCAGGATCAAACCGTTTAAATCGAATTAAACTTTGGTTCACTCTGTCCGATTTTGTAAGAGATTTGATCAGTTCGATTTTTCAAATTTTGAATTTTGATCGCAATCGATTTGACCATTTGTAAACCAGTCCATCTGAATCTAACTTAACGCGCCGAAATACGAAGTTGGACCAAATACTCGTATTGACATACCTACGATTGCCCAATGGCATAATTACGCCAGACGCTCTGTCTCGGAACGCATGAGATACATCCAGGCCCATAGCTATGTTGATCGCATTGTGATTATGCCAAGGTTCTTATTCCATATGTACCAGAATGCATCNGCATATCACCACAGCATTTAAGAAGTAAAAAACACAACTTTTCATGCATAGGTGAGGTGATATGAATGTAAAAATTGCAGTTTGGATGTTGGATACGTAAACCATAGCAAGTGAGTGGTGTGTATGTAAATCTTCCAAGAAAATCATAACATTTGCGTCACATTTCCGGTCTAAATCGTACAGCATTTGTGCTTTTAACAGCCTGCCTTCTATGAAGCTTTTGGGCTCACAGTAGTGGAGTCAATGACCTGCGGGCTTCCGACCTTTGCAACAGTTCATGGAGGTCCTGCAGAGATCATCGTCCATGGAGTTTCAGGTTTCCACATTGACCCCTACCAGGGTGATAAGGCTGCAGAGCTGCTGGTAAATTTCTTTGAGAAATGTGAGGAGGACCCAACATACTGGGAGAAGATCTCCAGGGGAGCCATGAAGCGCATTGAAGAAAAGTAAACATTTTAAAAATTTGAAATTTACTTCTGTTGCATCAAATTAATACATAGATGCACTGAAGTTAACTGTCTTTGTTGTGCAGATACACCTGGAAACTGTATTCTGAGAGGTTGATGACCTTGGCTGGCGTCTATGGTTTCTGGAAGTATGTTTCTAACTTAGACAGGAGAGAGACTAAGAGATATCTTGAGATGTTCTATGCCCTCAAATATCGTCAATTGGTAAGTTTACTTCATTATAAATTTGTATCTGCAAATGAATTTGGAAAATTTTTGCTTGAATTCTTCATGTTTTGTTCTGTTTTTCACCATTTCAGGCAGAGTCTGTTCCTTTGCATCAAGATGAGGAGATTGTTCCCAACAGCACTGACTGAAATGCTCTGGCCAAATTCAAGTTTTTTTCCCGTTTATTTCAAGCGTAATAAAAAGCCAGAGACTTCTTATTTGAAAATTTACTGCTTCTGTATAAGGCTCAAATGCCAAAATATTTGCAATGCAATTCAATTTTTTGTTCCTTCTGATGTCTGCTCTGTAATTTTTAAGTTTTGTTTGGATTTTCTGCTGTTCTTTGACCAGAATCAGCATAAAATAGTCAAAACTTTAGTTGTGTTCTGTTGTTGTTTCGTGAATGAATGAAGCTTTAGCACAATACAGAACATATTTTCAAAACTAAACCTAAGAAAATATATAATATAATTCATAGGGGTGTAAACGAATCGAACACAAACGAACAGAGCTTGTGTTTGTGTTCGATTCATTTGAAATTTAGTTTGTTTGAAATAACCTCGTTCGAAATTGTTCGTGAAGTTACTGTTCGTGTTCGTTTCTTAACGAACGAGCTAAATGCGAGTTGTTTGCAAACAACGAGCCAGTTTGACATCTCTAATATTAATATATATAAATAATATATTACATTAATTATATAATTTATATAAATATATGTTATTAATATAGTATATTAATATATTATTATTATTAATTTATTATATATTATAATTTATAAAATTTAATTTTTTAAAATATCATAAACTTTTTATATATAATTATTTTAAATTATTTTATATTTCGAACAATAACGATTCAAACACGAACGAACGCATCACTGTTCGTGTTTGGTTCGTTTAATTAATCGAACGAAAAAAAATTTGTTCACGTTCGTCTCGTTTAACGAATAGAACATGAACTTATTGACGAACCGAACACGAACTGTTCGTGAACAACGTGTTTTTTTGACAGCCCTAAATTAAATCATATGGAGTAACTACACAACACAATAATGGTGCGCTATGAGAAATTCCAAATATTTAATTTTCTGAGACTTAATTTAATCACTTTGATTAAATGGAAGGTGTCAAAATTGAACCGAATGAGTTCGGTTAAATTGGTTTTGGTTTTTAAAATTTTAATATTCCATTTATTATTATTATTTTGGTTTGAATTTTTATTTAACCGAAATATTGAAATTTATTTAAAATTATTTTTTTTTTCCATTTTAGAGGTATCAAATTATTATGTAATTATATATTTAGCACCCGAATTTTATTTCTTACATCTATACCACCCAAAAGTTTCCTATTTCATTAAAATTATCACTTTTAACTCTTTAAAAAAAATAGCTAATGAGATATTAATGTAAAACAAGAAGATTATGTGTTTGATTAATACATAGGAATTAAGTGATTTTTATGTAAATATTTCTATATTTTAATTTCATGGAAAAATTAAAATTTATCATATATGCAGCTTTTGATTAAAATAAATACATGATTCATAAAATTAAATTGATATCGTATGTCTAAGATATGTAATTTATAATTTCTGTTCATAATCAAACAAATAAATAATTATATTTAAACCGAATTAAACTTTGGTTCACTCTGTCCAGTTTTATAAAAGATTTGATCAGTTTGTTTTTTCAAATTTTGAATTTTGATTGCAATCGATTTGACCATTTGTAAACCGATCCATCTGAATCTAACTTAACGCGCCAAAATGCGAAGTTGGACCAAAATTCTCGTATCGACATACCTACGTTGCCCAATGGCATAATTACACCAGACGCTCTGTCTCGAAACGCATGAGATACATCCAGGCTCATAGCTATGTTGATTGCATTGTAATTATGCCAAGGTTCTTATTCCATATGTACCAGAATGCATTAATATTTGGTCAATTATACTAACTAAACGTATGTATTAAGCATTAAACATGTGGGATGGTACGTAGGGCTGTCAAAAAAGCTCGTTGTTCGCGAACAATTCGTGTTCGGTTCGTCAATGAGTTTGTGTTCGATTTGTTCGATAAGTAGACGAGACGAACATGAACAAATTTTTTTCGTTCGGTTAGTTAAATGAACCAAACACAAACAGTGATACGTTCGTTCGT
>JXCR01148956.1:214447-233964 GCA_002079205.1 Phalaenopsis hybrid cultivar
GGTTCATTAAGAAACGAACACGAACAGTGACTTTACGAACAATTTCAAACACGAGCTTATTTCAAACAAATTAAATTTCAAACGAACCGAACACGAACACAAGCTCTGTTCGTTCGTGTTCGGTTCGTTTACACCCCTAATGGTACGGTTGTGACAAATTATGATTTTGGCCTTCTCATTTACCTTCGTAGCACTATTCTCTCAGAAAAAACTGTGGACATTTCAGCAACATGTGGGACGACTTATTGAAATGGAGGGTCTGTGGGCTAAGGTCGCAGACATGGAAGCACTCCGGGTCCAAGTGACCAACTTGGAAGTTCTGTGAATTGACAGGTTTTTTTGGGGGTTAAGTCAATTTAAAATGTAAAAGATTGAAAAATATAAATTTGGGGGACGTGCGTTGTGTTAGAGTTAAATGAACTGGGGTTTAGTTCTGCCCGAGGTGACGGTTGATCTGTTGTAAAATATTTCTTTTAATGAATAAAATCGATTATAATTTAGCGGTCATGAATTTTCTCGATTTATGTGCTCATATGACTCTTTTGACGAAAACTAATGCAGCGCTTCGGCTTCAAGAAAGATCTATAAATAGACCTCAATGGATGTTCAGTGCAACTTTTCACATTTTTTACATTTTTTTATATCTTTGTCGTTTTGGTTCCAAAGCTCGAGGGCCCCCAAGTATTCTCCTCAAATTTTTGGTTCAGACCTTACTGAATTTGATGTTAAGTTATTGGATGAAACTTGTGTTTACGACACAGGTTTTGGCTTAGATCAAGTGGATGTGGGGTTAGGGCCACTAATTACTTGGGTGTGATCTAATTTGCTGCCAAGATTAGTTCTATTGTGGGCTTCAGCTGCCACTATGAACGGAGCTTCATTCGATCTTCAACTTCTAAGGCGTCATCCAAACCCAAGTGAAGCCAAACTTGATTATTGCAGTGATACATACGTAATTTATTTACGTAGACGGGGCGTCCCATGGTCGCGCGTATTATTTTCGCATATGTTCTCCATTTAGGTCGAACCAAACAAGTATGTGGTTCTCGACATCACCCAGAAATTCCATTTAATTGATTTGGAGAACATGATCAAGGACTAGAAACTCTGTTTCTTAAGAGGTGTATGTGATGATTGGAACATCCCAACTAGGGTAACAGGTGACCACTTAAGAAAAGTAAATTAATTTCTACCTAGGTGAACGCGATGAAGCAAGTCATACTCGGTCCGTAATATTTCTTCGTCGGAAAGGGCTGAGGCAAGTCGTCAATCTCCTCAAGCGGAGGCTGTAGACGAACTTGGTGGTGAGGATTCGGCGAAGAGCATAAGAGAAAGCCTCGTTTCTATTGAATCGTCCTAGCACAAGCGAAAATGTAAGGGATCTCCTCTAATACCCCTCTCCCCAGTCCACAAAGAGGTAAGAAAATAGGGTAGGATCATTGGATCCCAGTGCAAAAGAACCGTCCGAAAGTTCACATGAACTTTGATTTGAGCCTTGGCCGGGTGAACATTGAGAGAGATTGGTTTCTCTTGGATCTGACATATGTAGGTTATGCTTCCACGATCACAGGCATTCTTTTGTCTCCAGGTTTAGATAAGCACATGGATGAACTTTGCTCGATCGAATTATGCCAACTCCTCGATCGTTACCAACCCTTGGGCTATGCCTCCGCTCATCATCTGACTTCTATTTACTTATCAATGAAAGAAAGGCTTGCCAAATCTGACGAGAAGGCTAGAAAATACTGGGAGTGGGCATAATTAGCAATAATGAGGGCAGCCAAGGTGAAGTCTGATTTAAGAGATACAAAGGCGAAGTTGGAGATCGCATTTGAATGGATTTCAGCAATCCAAGAGGAGAATGTTGTACTAACAAAACAAATTTCTATTAGCATAACATGCGAGGAACTCTTCGCTACTCAAGTAGAATACTTAGAGACGGGTCACAAAATGACGACTGAAAAATTTGCTCAAGTAGGGATAGTCGACCCAAAGTATTCTTATCTCAAAGAATTCAAGAAGTTTTATGACATTCCTTAGGTTTCTAAACATAACTGGGAATCTGAGGGCAATAATAAAGCGGATGATGAATCATCCAACATATGTCCGGAAGACCCATATAATTTTTTCTTTAGTGTATATTCTAAAATTTTGTAATAGACATTCATAGAATGAAATATGATTTTTAGTTCTTTGAAATATAAAATCTAAGGAAAATTCTAAGTTTTTAGGGCAAATCTTTGTAATGTCATATGCAGCTTGCAAGTTTTTTGTTGACCAAGTGTGATAATAATTTTTAGTTTTATCTTGATGGGACCAAGCGCCGAGCGCTTTTTGGTTGTGTTTAGTGCGATTAAGCGTCATACCGTTTTTTTGGCCATCTTCGGTGTGACCAAGCGTCGTAATGATTTTTTATCCTATTTTTGCAGCAAAATCGAGTTCCCCAAGTATTTCTTTCATTTTTCTCAACTGATTCTTGATAGATTTAAAATAAAAAATAAAATTGATCGGTTGTTCCTCAAAAGTCAACGATTTAGCAATCAGCACATTAACATTACAGTGCGCTTTTGATGTGTACCTTTTCACTTGAGGTGTTCAAGTTCCCCGAGCACCAGCGATGACCGTCGAACATCGTTTGATCTGGTTGAGTTTTATTAATGTCGAAGAAATCCTTAAAGAATGTTGTATTAGAGCAGCAGCCTTGTTTTTACTCATGATCTATGGTGGGTCAACTTTTAAGATCTGATTTTTCTTTTCCTTTATTCGGAAGTTGTCGTCGAGCTGTCTTGTCATGATGTGGAACTGTCTTATCATGGTGGGCCCTTAGCAAGCTTTTGTCGGGCAACTCCTGTTACAATCGTTGACCCTCCCACCCATAAAAAGGGGAGGGGGCCTTTTTTTATTGCACTCATGTTCAAGATAAACTTTAGCAGGTTAGTATAAAATGTGAGAGTTTTATCAACTTAGTGTAAAGTCAAAGGAGAAGGCTTTTCGTTGACAGAAGCGAAGCTTTTGCTCCGTTTTTCTTCAATTCAAGTGTCGGAGGAAGGTACTTTCTCCAAGTCGGGTGTCGAATGTGATAAATTCGAGACTCGCCACCTACAGAAAATCCTCCCTGCAAACAGATTTGTGAACCCTGGGGAAAGGTTGTGCTGAGCACATGTTATGAGGGAGCACAATACCTATGTTCACGATCCCTGTCAAGAGTGAGATCTTACCATTAGTGCTATTAGGACTTGAAAGCCTCTTAGCAGCAAACATCCTCCTCCCTCTTTCCCTCACCTCCAGGTTTTCTTCCGTTGTGAGGAAAATATGAAAATGTGGAGAGAGCAAGGAAACAAGTGTTCTTGGTGGGACCCATCAGCTGAGCTTCAACATAGGGTCTTCACCCTCCCCTCAGGAGATTGTTCTTATAATAGGAAATTTGTAACGGGTGTATTTTTTGTATTTTCTGTTAGCTTGATGTTTTGTACATTCCAAAAGATAATAAAAATGTTTCATTTAATAATAATAGTGTTTCTCAAATATGATTACATATACAAAGTAAATCATTTTGTTTATGGAAAAAAAATGTTTGAGGTCATCCCCACTCCATGTTCATGGAAGAAATTTCCCTTTGTATGTTTTTAAATTATATGCACCAGGGAAAACTTGGTGACTGATGATGAATGAGTCGGTTCATGTCTGATCAAGCATGAAGATTGATTGACCTTTGACGGCTGGATTGACCTTTAGAACCAAATCACCCACAAAAAATGTCTATTATTGTACGTTTTTTGTTATAATATCGGGATGTCCTTTTTATTTCCTATTGTCGTAGAGCAATATCCATTCTAATTTCTTCTAATAAATAAAGAGCGAGCAAAGCTCCTTCATTCACAACTTGCCAGTCATTGAGCTCCTCCTTGACGAAAGATGTTACAGTAATGACTCTTTGACTGTGTGATTATATTCAACTGGTATTAAAACTCTCATTCCGTGGGAAATCATGTTTATAATTTGACTGATTGATTTCTTTGGAGTGGTTCAAACGGCCAAAAAAACCGAAGGAAGCATGTCCATTCACTAACCTTTTGTACCTTCGACCTTCTTCCTTAATAAGTTTAGAATGATCTTATTGCAGCTTCAGCTTGACCAATGGTCTGGGGGTGATGCACGGACGATAATTTCAAATTAATTCTCTGGTTCTAACAGAAAACTCTTACCCCCTCAACAAGAAATTGAGTTTCATTATCTATAATGAGTACTAGGAGTAAACCATACCGATAAATTATATCCATCCAGATAAAATTTTGGACCACATCTGTGCTGATTTGAGCGAGTGTCTTAGCTTCTATCCACTTAGAAAAATAATTCATGACCACTGAAAGAAATTTCCTTTATGGTATTGAACAACTTCAAACTTAAATCTTTGTGGATCTGTCATTGGTTCATGAATTTCGCCTGTTTTGAAATAGTGGATATAAGGCTCCACCCCAACTTCCTTCATCATTTGCTTCCATTTCCATCACTTATGGTTCTTCAATGAATAGCCGAAGTAGCTATTGGGGTTGCTCTATTCCCAACACCTGTATCTTTTGATAAGAGGTCTGCCACTTGATTCTCTTCTTGTCCAACGTGTTTGATGCGGAAATTTATAAACTTTCCTTTCTACTTTTACTTTATTCAAGTATTTGATCATCATTTCATCTCAAACTTCAAATTCTCTATTAACCTGGTTAACAAATATTTAAGAATCAGATCTTACAATTAGATGTCATGCACCCACTTCTTGAACTAAATGAAACCCAACTATCAACACTTCATACCCTGCTTGATTAATTGTGATTGCAAATCAAGGACGATTGAATAATAAATATGCTCCCCGGTCAGACTGCTTAAAGCCAACCCAATTCCTACTTTAGTTTGGCTTGAAGCTCTGTCTACGTGAAAGATCCATGCTTGCATTTATACCTCGTACTCTTTGCTTGATCCGTCTGATTCAGAGAAATCCACCAAAAAATCTATCACAGTTTGGGCTTTAATTGATGTCTGAGAGACGTAAGTAAGGTCATACTCATAGAGCTCCACGAACCATTTTAATAATCAGCTCGAATGTTTTGGTCGAGTATAGAATTAATCAAATGGTCAATAATCATCTTAATTAAATGGGTCTGAAAATATGGTTGAAGCCTACGATCAGAGAAAATAAAGAGCAAACATTAGTTTTTCCATTAGAGGATACTTTATTTCGGCTCCTCTAATGACTCGACTTGTATAATAAATGAGAAATTGCTTCACTGACTCTTCTTGGATGATGACTGAGCTAATAGCATTCGGACCGACTCCCAGGTAAACTGAAAGTTCTTCCTTTGGTTTTGAACTTTGTAGAAATGACAGAGAGATCACCAACTGCTTAAAATTCAGGAAAGCTTGTTTGCATTCGTTCCATTAAAATTTCTTCGATTTTCTTATTACTTTAAAGAAGAAGGCGACACATTTGTCTCCTAACTTGAAAATAAATCAACTCAAAGCTGCAATTCGGTCGGTAAGCTTTTGTACTTCTTTGGTGTTCTGAGAAGAAGACGTATCTAGGAGTGCCTTCACTTTCTCAGGATTAGCCTTAATGCCTTCAATTTTCGGAAGGTATCCCAAGAATTTCCCTGTGAAGGCTCCAAACATGCATTTTAATGGATTCAATTTCATGTTAAACTTCTTCAGAGTTTGGAAGGTTTTCTTAAAATCACACATATCTTGTTCAGATATCTTATTTTTCACTAGCACGTCAACCACATAGACCTCAATGTTTCATCCTTTTTGTTTAGAAAAAATTACATCCATTAGACTTCGATATGTTGTGACATCGTTTTGAAGCACAAAGGAGCATTACAGTAAAACAATATAATCCATCACTCGTAGTAAAAACCATTTTCTCTAGATCGATCGGACGCATTTTGGCTTGATGATATCCGTAAAAAGAGTTGAGGAAACTCATGACCGAGTATTCGACTGCAAAGTCGACCAAAGCAACGATCTGAGGTAGTGGATAACAATCATTTGGGCAAGAAGTGTTCAAATTTGTGAAATCTACGTGCATTCTCAATTTGGCATTGGACTTTTGCACCACAAAAGATACCTAGGAGAGGTATAGAACTTATCAAATGTATCTGACCTCTAAGAGTTTCTTCACTTCTTTGCGAATTGGTTTAGCTAAAGTCATCGTCATCGATCAGAGCATTTGCTTCACCGACCTGGCATTTGAACTGAAATTGACTCTGTGGCAAGCAACATCAATGAGAATGTCGGGCATTTGGGCAGCCAACCATGTGAAAACATTGTTCTTTGAGAATCTGGACCTACATAAAAAATTTCACTAATTAGAAAATATTTACCAGGATCCTTTAGGCTCACTGGGATTTGGGTAATAACCTTATTTGTTTCAAGGTGTCATTCTTGTTGGTGTTGCATGTCCAATGCTTAGTCTCCAAGCATCCAATGACTCACAAGCAACATGTTCGGGCTGCTCCTGATCTACACATATAGTGATTATCACCTCATCCAGAGAAATTTCACACATACAAGCTAAGTTGATACCATGACTCAAAAATTGTTGAGAAGGGGGCGACCAAATATTACATTATATGTTGGTGGTGTGTCAACTACTAAAAAATCTGTCATATTGATAAATCGATAATCACGTTCTTCCTAAGTGACAGAGAGCGTTATTACATTGAGTGCCTCCTTTCGTTTGCCAGAGAAATTGTATAGTGGGCATGTCGGTGGAGTTAGCTAATCAATTGTCAGATTTATCTTTTCGAACGCGCATAGAATAATATGTTTCCTGAGCTCCCAGTATAGACCAAGATACTGCCTATCTGATAATTACTAATAAGTGTTTTCACAACAATTGCCTCATTGTATGGATTTCCAGTTATAGGGAGATTTGTGTCAGTAAAAATGATCGGGGGATGAGTTTTTATTTTTGGAGCAGACATCACAACACATTAATTTCTCAATTAACTTCCTTTTTAGTCGGCCCTGACATATAAATCGTCGCCCAATATTGTTGGTACAATTCTTGCTATGTGAATGGCATTAACTCAGGTCAACCCACTCGACTTGTTTTCCACTGGAGCCTTGACTTTCCTTCGAGTGAGCTTCCGAAGCTACAAACTCCTTGAGCTTTCTGACTTGGATCAACTCCTCTACGAGGCTACGGAGGTGTCTGCACTCATCAATTTCGTGCCCATGGCCTCGATGGTACTTACAATATTTGTTGAGGTTCCGGAGGAAAGCTCCGATTTTCAATGGAGTCGCCTTTAGGAAATAATTCTTGTCTTTTATTGCATCTACGAGTTTTGTCATAGAAAGTCAAAGTGGTGTAAACCTAGACGCCCTTTAGTCTCCTATAGACAGGTCATTGGATTGACTTTGCTTTCGTCCATGTCGTTCATCTTCTTTATCCCTTCATAAGGAACGACCTCTCTCACATCTTGGACGAGAGCCATCTTTCTCTCTCCAATCGTCATCCTTCGTGTTTTGCTTTCATGTCAATAGATCTAACTTCTCACCATTAGAAATCAGCTGGTTTATACACTCTTCGGTCGCAACATGGTCGTTGGCTAACTCTTGGAAGTCAACCAACATTTTGTCTTTCTATAGACCCAAAAAGTATCAAACTGCAAACCTTTTTTGTTCTTATGCAAGTGTTGCATTGACAACTGTCGGCACTATTTTTGGTGTGGGGTTTGCCCGTAAGAAGCTGTCGGTCATCGGAATTAAAATCCCNCACACACACACACACACACACACACATATATATACAAATGATTTTAATTTCTTCATAATCCATATACTCATTGTAAAGGGGAATGATGCTTTCTTAAATTTGAACTCTCCGTCATACAAAAACTTTGTTTAGTTTTTGTAAATTTTACTTTTGAAAGTTTAGCATTTAGTTTAATTAACTTAGTCTTTTAACTACATTTTATTTAGAATTCACTCATTTACTATGGATTTGAATTTTGTACTTCACATTTGTAGTTTAAATTGTAGTTTACATTATAATCTAAAGAATTTACTTATAAGCATTTCCAACTTCCCTATGAGATCAATATCTAGGACTCCATTAGAGCCCCTTATTACCTGAGCCATACGTATACTTGCGTTATTTTTAGAAGAATTGACAGTTTAAAGATTTTTAAAAGTTAAATATATTTTCACTAAAGTTATTTTTGTTGGGATTAAATTACATATTTGTTATTGTATCTATCATGTGTATTTTGTAATATTAAAAAATATTTGCAAGAATAACACACTAAATCCACCTGCATCAGATTCCTGAAGCAACCCTTAGTCATTTTCAAAGCTCCATAAATAGGGATTAAGTCCAAGAGGCTACGGGGTTGGATATATAGAGTCACATAGTGTGTGAGTGTGTTAAGAGTGTGGGAAGTTTTTTATCCTGATTTTCTATATATGTAAGGATTTATGAAGTTGACACCACTACTTGAAGATTTTAATCCTCGGCAACGGTGCCAAAAACTTGATCCCAATTTTCTATATATGTAAGGATTTATGAAGTTGACACCACAACTTATTTTAATCCGTACCAACAGTGCCAAAAACTTGATTATGAATATTTGATATAGATAAATGTAAAATGCGATGTATATGATTAATTTTCTTAATAGATATTCTTATATTGCAACAACGCTAAAAACTTGGTGTTAAGCAAAAGCTAGGTAAATATTTCACTATGAAGCAAATAAGAATGCAGTTATAATTTTAAATATGGGATACTATGCAAGTATACATATTGCTATCAAGTAATATAAAACTTTCTAATTAAGTTCCGAATATCAAACCCACAGGGAGAACTAGATTTAGATAACAAAATTTGACTTAACAATATATTCTTACATAAACTTAAGATGCTAAATTAGGAATGAAAGTTCGATTCTTTTTATAATTTTTGATAATTTGAAAATAAAATAAGCAACTAATTAACTTAACTAAAATACTTGCAAGATGAAGGCAATATAAATAAAATATCTTTTTTCTTATCATGAATCAATGATAAATATAAAAATTTTGTTGTGGAAGTATGTTAAATGTGTTGTGTCAAATAGGAGCAATAATATTCATTGCCCTTACTAGAGATGCTATAAAGAATATTGGCTAATATATAGTTTGAATAGTTCTGAAGACCGGCTAGGCAGGAAAGATACTAGCTCTCACTCTAGAGTTCCTTCTCCCTCCACCTGGGGGCTAACATCTCTTATAAAAACCTAAAATTATAAATCAAATGGGGGGCTTTAGCCTATCAATTTAAAGTCCTCAAATTTTACACCCTTGAAAAGTTTATTTCCCTATTTATTAGCACTCAACCCCATGAACTACATTATCTTTTATGAAATTAGTATGTGATTCCAACCATTATTGACTGAGACAATACCATCTCAGATCTTACATGTTCTCACAACATCAATTAACATCTTAATTGATCAAACCAAGAAATAAATGAAGTGTAAGGTTTTGAATCATCATAACTTCTTCTAACATTGAAGTCTAATACTTCACACAACTTCCTTTAAATATTTAATCACATATCATTTTAAGGAAAAAGATACAGAAAACTACACAGAATTTATGAAGAAAATACAACCACACATGAGTTTAAAAGTAGAAAACATGCACACAAATAAGAAATTTAAATTAAAATCAAGTGAGACACAAAGATAAACACTTATCTCAAATTCTCTCCACCAAATTTCTTGAACTTCCTTTGAATTCTTCTCCTTCTCTCACAAAATAAAATAAAACAAATTAAAGGTGGCCGGCGGTGGCGGTGATGGGTGACGGCGGCGGCGATGGACTGTGAAGTTTGATGGATGGCTGGCCTCCTCTCCTAGAAAATCTTAGCCTTTTCTTATAAAAATCCAAGGAATGCCTTGGTGTCTCTTCAAAAAGGTGTCTCCATTCAATGAATCTTCTAGAGGTTGCCTCCTTATAAGTCAATTGAATGAGTTTTCGTGTCCATGGCCTATTTCCCATGTTTTTATCAAGGGTTGCTTCAAACACCTCTTCAAAAATAAGCTCCAATTAAATAATTCATCAAGTAACTACTTCAGATGTTCTAGCGTGGGGTACCTCATTTTTGCATTTTTCTTCATTTTGCTCCGAATTTGACCTTTTTTCACTCCTTTAAGTATTTTCCATCCATTTGATTGTACCTACATAAAAAAAACACACAAATACCTTTCATTAAAGTGCAATATATAAAAAATAGGTATAAAAATATGTATAAAAATATTATATTTTTTAGGTGTATCAAAATCCCCCAAACTTAAGATGTTAATTGTTCTCAAGTGACCTTTCAATCTTTAAAAACCAACATAAGTAGATAATGTATATATAAGTTTCTTTAGGAGTTACCAAAATTTTGATGTAGAAATATAGTAGTCCAATTTAAAAAAAAATATTAGTAAATGAGACCAACTTAAAGTTTAGAAATTTTTAATGTTAAGAAATATGAAAATATGAGTTCCTATCTAATTCCAAAATATTGTAGATTTTCCAAATATAGAGTTTAGGCATTTTATCATCTCCACTTAAAAATTTTTATTAAGCATAATTTTTTACTCACAATATTATATCCTTAAGCTTAAGAGTTTCTCAAGTTTTATACTTTAAAAACTTCAGATGTGGAACCAATTTTTGATTAGACACTAATCCTCAAGCTTCTCCTCCCTCTTTCAGCTTTTTCTTTTATTTTCTTTTTCTTTTTCTTTTTTTCTTTTTCTTTTTTTTTATTTTTCTTTTCTTTTTTTTCTTTTTCTTTTTCTTTTTTATTTTTTTCTTTTTCTTTTTTTTCTTTTTCTTTTTCTTTTTCTGGCAAGGATTACTATATATGGATAAACCTTTATTGGTTTTGAATTCCACTTTTCCTTTCCTAAAGAAAAGAGTTGATATTTTTCTATCATTTAAAAACATAATAATAGTTTTGAAAATTAACTTCAATAACAAAAATTTATGTTTTGAAAATAACAGGTCTAAATTTCTAACTCTTTCAAAAATGCAATGTTTTCTGCTAAGGATAGTTACACTATATTTAGCATTTTCCACACTAAAAAATTTAAATTTAATTTTTTATTCACTACTATAAATTTTAACTAAATTCTCTTACTCATTTCTTAAATCAAAATTTTATTTCTCATATAACTTCATATACATAATCATTTTTCAAATCAAAATCAAATTTTATTTGAAATACATTTGAGAACAAATAAACTTTTAAGTTTCTTTAAAATTTTTCATCCCCCTAAACTTAAATTTTTAATAGAAATAAAACATTTTAGCATCATATATAAATAAGCAAGAATGAATACTAACTATAACATGCTTTGCAGGAATTTTTATATCCTAAGTATTCAAGTACAAAAATTAAAAACAGAAGTAAAAATTTAATTGATCAAATTTTAATTCACTTAAAATACAGAGATTCATCAGACTTCTATGCAGTAGAGTATAACATAAAAGCAAATAAACACACTAAAAAACATACATGACTGCAACATAAAGAAAAATAACTGGTAGTAAATTGAAAATTTTAAACATGCAGCTTTAAGTGACAAGTTAGCTAAATTCTAAACCTTCCTAAGATTACGGAATTAAGTTTAACAAACACTAATTAAATACAATAACATAATTAAAACAATTACTACCACACATAATAACTACTCACTAAACACAAATACATCACAAAGTGTGTACAAAACAAAACAGTCTCAACAATAATAACTGAAAACACAACACAAAGTATAGAACAACTACACTAACAACAGTTCATAACAACACATAAAATACAAACATAAAACAGAACTAAAGATCTAAACTAATCATCACCCTCTTCTTCATCACTATCATCATTATGCCAAACAGTTGTAGGCTCATATGATGGATATCTAGTGTACTGAGGAAATACTACATTCTGATTACCTCTATTGAGATGCTCCATAGCTATGTTGTATTCCTCCTCATAATCATTTTGTCTCTTCATATATCCATCCATATGCTCAGAAAAATGCTCAAAGCTTGAGACCTTATCTACAGTGTGATTTACATTATCTAAAATCCTCTGTAATAACTAAGTCTGAGAATCAAAACCAGAAGTCTGACCTCGTGATGTAGGAGCCTGTGAAGTAGAGGCAGCAGAACTACTGGGAATCCACCCTTCCAACCAAAAATAGAATGATGTGAATAAGTCTTCACATTCACACTGGTAATGGGCTTCAGTGGCTGTAAGATCTCCTCCCAGCTGTCATATCTAACACCTGTCTGCTTGCATAATGGAAAGATCAAGGATGCAAATCCCAAACCTACAGTAGTAGCAGCGACAGCATAACTGGTAATAACTCCATAAATCAATCCTCTTATGTCAATAGGCTTGGACTGCTGAATATAATAGTTCAAAGTTGCTTTATCTCGAGTCACTTCACTCAAATGATTTATAGGCAGCAGGTGAGCAGAAATAAAATAATATCATGTCTTTGCAGCAATTGCAATCGATTTGTAGTCACTTCACTCAATTGCAAACACTTTCAAATACATAAATTCTCATTCCAAATAGTCTTGGATGAGAAAATTCCTAGAACATTATACTAAACAATATTAACATATAAAAACACATTAAAACACACTTAACACTAACAAATACTAAACACATAAACACAAATTCACCAACTTAATTCCACTCTTTAGTTGATGGAACAAATTTTGGCCTATCGTTAGTCTCTCCTTCAGCATTTGGAATGTATATCTGAAAGAACATATGATGATTAATAACTCTGGTTAAATATTCTTCAATCTACTTGTTCTTTAGATATATTGCCCTGTCTGCTTCTTCTATAAAATTGGAATGGCTAAACTGCATCTTAAGTTGCTAACCCATATGATCCAGATGTGCGTAACTTCCATCACTTTTTCTTCCATTGAAGCTACGTTAACCTCAATCTTAGTGATTTTCCTCTGCTATTCCTTTGATACGAATGATGAGGAAACTATTATATAACTCTTGCACACTCTAACTAATAAACTTCTTTCTCATTGCTTCCTCCTTCTTTTTCAAATCACTCTCCCAAGAAGACAGTTTTTAAAACTTCTCTATTTTCACTTAGAATTTAAGGGTTAAATGGAGGTGTAGTGAAATTTATCTTTATTCACTTATATTTATAGGCTTTAAACCTCTCTAATAACTCCTAGGCACATCCTAGAACTGCTCTTACATGTTCAAGTTAACCAATTCGTGGCTAGAACTTCTAGAAACCAAATTTGCATAAGTTTTTTTAACTATCGCGCTTAAGCGCTAGATCTTGGCGCTTAAGCGCCAGTGCTCAATTTAGCACAAGTGAACTTGACGTCCAAACACTCGTTCTAATATGTCTAAGTCATCTTTTAAGTCCTTAAAATAATCACTAACTCATTATATGGTCAAAATACTACCATAATTTTCTAAATCACACACAATAACACAACAATATAAATAAACACAGACAAATATCAGGTGCCTCCCACAGAGCGCTTGATTTAACGTCGTCAGCCTGAAATAGACAGTGCTTATTCTAGTTGACCCAAAATTAGAAAATCGTTTAATTTAAGTTGGTCACTTAAAAAGTAGGATTTCAGCCTGTGACCATTCAATTTGAATATTTTATCAGTTTTAGGATCTTTGATATCCACAACTCCATAAGGATAAACTTTCATCAAAACAAATAGGTCCATCCAATTGGACTTAAGTTTTCTTGAAAATAATCTTAACCTTGCATTATAAAGTAAAACTTGTTTCCCCGGCTGAAAATTTTTAGTTAGAATCCTCCGATCATGCCACATCTTCATCTTTTCTTTGTAAATCTAAGCACTTCCATAAGATTCATTCTTTATCTCTTCAAGATCATTTAATTGCAATAACCTTTTCTCACAAGTATCTTTCAAATTGTAATTAAATTCCTTAATAGCCTAATATGCATTATGCTCAAGTTGAACTGGTAAGTGTTACGTTTTCCTAAATATTAGCCTGTATGGGCACATTCCTATAGAAGTTCTGTATGCAGTCCTATAAGCCCACAAAGCATAGTCAAGTTTAACTGACCAATCCGTTTTAGTTCGATTAACAGATTTTTCCAATATTCTTATAATTTCACGATTAGATAATTCAACCAAACCACTTGTTTGAGGATGATAAGCAGTAGAAATTCTATTATTTATATGATATTTATTTATTAATTTCTCCATTACTGCATTTCTGAAATGACTTCCCTTGTGAGTTAAGATTACTCTTGGCATCCCAAATATATAAAATATATTTGTTCTTAAAAATTTTTCAGCACTTTGAGCATCACATCGAGGTAAACAAACAACTTCTATCCATTTGGATACATTGTCTACTGCTAATAATATATATAAATTTTCAAAATATGGTGTAAATGGTTCCATGAAATCTAATCCCCAAACATCAAATATCTCAACTTCTAACACATAAGTGAGGGGCATCTCATTCCTCCTAGAATTATTGCCTACTCGTTGACATTGATCACAAGTTTTGATATAAGCATTAACATCTCTAAAGATTGTAGGCCAATAAAATCCAGATTTAAAATTTTGTATGTTGTTTTATCAACACCAAAATGTCCCCCAAAATCAGAATTATGACATTTTTGGATAATTTCCTATTTTATCAACACCAAAATGTTTCCCAAAATCAGAATTATGATATTTTGGATTATTTCATAAAACACCAAAATGTTCCCCAAAATCAGAATTATGACATTTTTGGATAATTTCATAAGTTTCTTCTACAGGCACACATCTTTGAAAAATAAGATCCTTTCCTTGTTTATATAAGAATGGGTCATCACAAAAATAAGTCTTAGCTTCAGATAGAAATTTCCTTTCTGTTGGTATAATATTCCATATGGTATAATATCACTAACAATGAAGTTTACAATGTCAGCATACCATGGAACACACCACTCATTAACATTGAACAATTCTTCATCTACAAAATGTTCATTAATTTCTTTTTCAAAATTGAGTGGTTTTTCTAACTCAAGCCTGGACAAATGATAAGCAATTTTATTCTTAGTTTCTTTCCTATCTACTATTTCAAAGTCAAATTCTTGCAAAAGAAGAACCCATCTTATCAATCTTGGGTTTGCATCCTTCTTTTTCAATAAATACTTAATAGCAGAATGATTTGTATACACTATATATTTAGTTCTAATTAAGTATGATCTAAATTTATGAAAAGCATATACTACTACTAGTAATTCTTTCTCAGTTGTGGTATAATTAATTTGAGCTTCATTAAGAGTTCTACTAATATAGTAGATAACCTTGAAAATCTTATCATGCTTCTGTCCTAAAACAGCTCCAATAGCATAATTACTAGCATCCCACATTAATTCAATAGGATTTTCCCAATTTAGTGAAATAATAATCGGTGCAGTGACTAATGTTTCTTTTAATAATTCAAAAGCTTTTAGGCACTCTTCATCAAAATTAAAAATTACATCTTTTTCAAGTAAATGATATAGAGGCTTAGCAATTTTTGAAAAGTCCTTAATATAACGTTTGTAGAATCCAGTATGTCCTAAAAAAGTCCTAATTTCCTTCAAACTTATTGGCTGAGGTAAATTAGTGATCACTTGAATTTTTGCAGGGTCTACTTCCATACCATTTTTTGAAATTTGATGTCACAAAACTATTCCTCCTGCTACCATAAATTTGCATTTCTCCTAATTAAGGACTAAATTTGTTTCTTCACAGTGCTTAAGAACTTTTTATAGATGTTCTAAACATGATTAAAATGAAGTTCCAAACACTGAAAAATCATCCATAAAAACTTCAATCTCTTTTTCAATTAAATCACAAAAAATAGCCATCATGCATCTTTAAAATGTAGCAGGTGCATTACATAAACTAAAGGGCATTCTTCTAAAAGCAAATGTACCATAAGGACTAGTAGAAGTTGTTTTCTCTTGATCCTCAGGAGCTATTTGATGATAACCAGTATATCCATCCAGAAAACAAATGTATTTATGCACAGTTAGCCTATCCAACATTTGATCTATAAAGGGTAGTGAAAATTGGTCTTTCCTTGTGATGAGATTTAGTTTTATATAATCAATGCATATTTTCCATCCTGTGACTTATCTTGTTGGTATAAACTCATTATGTTCATTCAAAGTCACAGTCACTCCTCTTTTCTGAGGAACGCAGTGAATTAGACTAACCCATGCACTATCTGAAATAGGGTAGATAATTTCAGCATCTAACCACTTTAAAATTTCTTTCTTTACAGATTCTTTCATAGTAGGATTCAGTATCCTTTAAGGATCAGCCCTAGGTTTGCAGTTCTCTTTCATATGAATTCTAAGCATAAAAATTGAAGGACTGATTCTTTTTATATCAGCGATTGTCCATCCAAAGGCTTTCTTATAACTCTTTAAAGTTTTCATCAAACTTTCTTCTTCTTCTGTAGTTAATTTTGAGGTAATATAATAGTTAATGTAGAGAAATCACCTAAAAGGCATACTTCAAATGTTCAGGAAGTAACTTCAACTTAAGCTCGAGAGGTTTTCAATTGATGGACAATAAGATGTATCTTTTTCTATTGTGTCCAAAACTTCAAAACTTTCTCAAATATAGTTTAAATCTTTGATACACCAAAAATATATGCATTTTAGACCCATATTTTATACTCATTTTTGGTGATATTGCACTTTTAATGGAAGGTATTTTGATGTTTTCTTGTAGGTTATTGATTTTTAGGACTTAAAGCAAAAAGGAAGGTATTTTTTATGTTTTGTTGCAGGTTGTTGATTTTTAGGACTTGGAGTAAAAAGGAAGCAAAAAGGATGAAATATAGAGTCAAAATGGGGTTTTTGAAAAAAATTGTTCAGCGTTGACGACACAAGAATGGGTGTCAATGGCACCGTTTGACAGAGAATACAGATTTAATTAAATGACCACTAGTGTCGACGACACCAGAATGGGCGCCGATGGTGTCAGTGTTGATGCAAACCTTATTTTAGAAGATTTGACTAATTTGGACGCTTTTTGAAGAGTTTTTGGATGCACCTACTGGAAAACCAAACTTAGGCTTTATTTAGAGCCGAAATTGATCAGAAAGGACTCTCTTTGCACTCCTCCGCTCGCTCTTGGTCTTTTTTCGTCCCCTTTCGTGCCACTTTACTTCCTTCCACGCCATTCCACACCATTAGTGATATATTTTGTTTTTAGTTTTGAGTTTCTATGGTGAGTTTAAGTGTAAATTCTTCTCTAAGAGTGTTAGAGAGGGAGAGAAGTGAGAGAATTCTTCTTCCTACATTTCCTAAGAGAGGCTACAAGGGATTTGCTTTGAGAAAGAGTTTCAGATAAGTGTTGTTTGTTTAATATTGTTGTATGAACTTTCTTTTATATATGAAATTTGTGTTTTGTTGTATCTTTCTCATGAATTCTAAGTAGTTTCCTTTATCTTTCTTCCTATTCTGAGATATAGTGAAATGAAGAGATAATTTAGATGTGCCAATGTTAAAATATAAAATAAATTGTGATGGTTTTTCAACTCCGCTCTTAATTTAATTTTTGATCTGACCAACTGAATTGTTAAAATATGTTGTGAAGGATATGATCTGGGAAATGGAGTATGAGTTCTAGAACAGAGTGAGAATCACATTTAAGTCCATGAAGGAGTATTTCGTTCATGAAATTAAGTGCAAATAAATAGGGAAATATACATTGTTGGGTGTAGAATTGGAGATTTTTAGGGTGACAGACTAGAATCCCCAGTTTGATCTTAGTGTTTAAGAACTAAAGCGAGAGTTAGCATTCAGGGGAAGGGAAGTGGGAGCTCTGGAGTGGGAGCCAATATCCTCTTAGCCTAGCCACAGATTTAGGGACTAAACCTAAGATTAACCAATGATTTTCTATAACACTGAATCAAGATAGAGAATTAAAATTGGTCATATTTGGAACAATACAAATTTAAACCATTTATCTTATCTCATTTCACAAAAAACTCATTGTAGTGGGAAAAATACTTTTTCATATTAGAAAAATTCATCACATAAACATCGTTTAGTAGTTACTATTTTAAACGTTGCATTAAAATTTTGCAAGTAGTTAATAATTTAGTTTTGATAGTGTCTCAAACATTTGAAATTAGTGGCAGTAGTTTTGTTGTATTTCTGTCAATTTCCCAATTAATTTATTATCTCAAATTTAAACCTTCCTCGTGGGATCCATAATTGGGACTTAAATAGAAATTCTTGTATTACTTGATAACGATAAGTATACTTGTGTAGAATCCCAACATTAAATGCTTAACGTTATTATTCATAAAAAAAACTACATCAAGTTTCTGACACCGTTGTAAAGCAAAGTTAACTTTATAAATTTCACACAACTATATTTTCTTGGGATCAAGTTTTTGGTGCCGTTGCTGGTGAGGGTAACAGTAAATTAAATAGATTTAGTAAATTAGGAAATTTAGAGATATAAAAATACAAAATTAAAAAAATATATATAAAATAAAAAATCCAAAAAAAATATATAACTATATTTAAGAGTATTTTTAAGAAAATTTTCTTTGCTTATTATATTTGTTTATGCAAAATATTGGATCTGAAGGTTTTGTACCTTACGATTCGGAATTAGAACGTACTATTAAAAAAATTCAAAAACAACAAAAAGAAATTAAGACTTTTAACGAAATGGCGAATAACTTAGATAATCAAATAAATGAAAATCGACAAAGACCTTTAAAAGATTATGCTAATCCTATAGCAGATGAACTTCACTTAACTAATCAAATCCTGATGTTGTTGCTAATTCATTTAAGCTTAAACTTACTATTATCCAAATGGTACAAAATAATCAGTTTGGAGGAACACCTAATGAAGATCCTAACTTAAATCTTGCTAGTTTTCTTGAAATTTGTGCTACTTTTAAATATGATGGAGTGTCTAATGATGTTAGCTTAGACTTTTTCCTTTTTCATTAAGGGATAAAGCTAAAGCTTGGTTAAATTCATTAGCACTTGGGATTATCAAAACTTGGGGAGAACTATCATAAATTTTCCTTTTTATTTAAGGGACAAAGCTAAAGCTTGGTTAAATTCATTAGCACCTAGATCTATCAAAACTTGGGGAGAACTATCACAAAAATTTTTTGCTAAATATTTTCCACCCTCTAAAACCACTAAGCTTACGAAAGATATTACATCTTTTTGTCAGTTTGGAGGGGAATCGATATATGAAGCATGTAAAAGATTTAAGGATCTCTGTCGATCATCGGAATTGAAATCCCGTTACCCGCTTCGGAAGGACATTTAAAAAAATTTAGTTTTGAAAAAAGATGAAGTCAAACTGACCCCATAATTTTCATAGTTTAAATGAAAGAGCGCTTTACCTCAAATCCTGTATCTATCCCAAAGGATGAACACAAGAATTGAGGGTGAGGCTTGATTAAATAAACTA
>JXCR01148957.1:1854-12438 GCA_002079205.1 Phalaenopsis hybrid cultivar
GACTAATAAATTCCTAAATTATTAAAATTTGGAAGTGTATTAAAATTAAATGATCTTGGACTTAGGGGTATGACTTTTGAAGTCAATAATTAATCAATTTAATACCCCTATTTTGATTTTCAAATAAAATCCAAATCATGAATCATGAACACCTAAAGTTTAACCCTTTTCAAAATTAATTAAGACACTCACCTAGGTTTTAAGGGCTTAGTGGTGACTTAGGCTAAATCAAAATTGACTAAAAGAGGATTAGAGAAATAAACATAATAAAATCAAACATCCTTGAAACATCATTAAGCCCAATTAGGACTAAAATTTGGCTAAGTGTTCAAATTACAATAACTCGCCCCTTTAAAGATCTTCACCCATATAATTTTCAAAATTAAATGATAAATGATAATTACCCCTTTCTTAGGGATAATTGAGACATCGATGTCCACTGAGCATTAAGGATATTTACAGGATGGACCATTAAGAAAAATGATAAGTTTAAATGGACTCGAGGCTTTTCACTAGTTGGTGAGGGAGAGGCATGGACCTGTCTCCCCCTCTTAACTTGTTGGATACCTCAGAGGCCTATTAAACTTAATATTCTTTGCTTAAAGGAATCATCCTTAAAATTTTAAGGAGTTAACAAAATACAACATAGAGTTAGGAACCCCCCCCCCCAGAACTTTAGTTTTTCTGCTCTTCATAAATGCCCTCACATGCATTTTAAGTTTCAGGTGGTGGAATGAGAGGACTCGCCAGGTACGCTTTCACATTTTATAGTACCTTCTTTCTTCTCTCTTTTCCTTGCATGTTTTATGCTTGCACTTACCTACGTGCATGAAAACAACATAAACTTTCATGTTAATTATAATCATAACCATACCCAAAACCAGGACGAAAACCAACCAATATAAAATTCACCGCCACAACATTCAAAATATAAAATAACTCAAGATTTAATCACAAACATCATACAAAACCACAACTTCAACTAAATTAAGATGTCTCTGTCGGATGATCGGGAATCCCTCGGAGGAGGTAACCTACGGTTGCTAACGAGACTTCCCACGGTTTAAATGAAATTATGGAATTCATTAAGTTGAATTTAGTAAGTTCATTTGGACCAAGTGATTCCAATAGAAAATAGTGATGCCTCGCTCTCATCAACTTTAATATCCCGTCATAAACTTTAAAGAACTTCAACCATAGGGCCACCTGAATTGATATTATAATTTGACACAATAGACAATTCAAACTCGTCGCCGCAGGAGCTTGGAGCTAGTATGATGGGCAGCACGGCCATCTTCAACAGCAAAAAACTGTCTTCCTCATCTAAATCAATCTTCCTTCCTTAGACTTAAACAACAAAGCCATAGAACTTCGAGATTGCTTGCTTATGCAACGTAAATCCTAATCTTATCTTTAGGCCTTTGCATAGCCCTGCTATATAATATAACCCCTAACTCATCTTAGAACTCCGAGGTTGTCGTTTGTCACGACCTAAATCCTCACATCTTCCAGGTCATTCGTGTGATCATTTCACATGAATGTAAGCCCTAACTAATAAAATTGGCAGGATGAAACATCTAAATATTTCTCCTCAAAATTGAAGCCAAACATTAAGATAGCTTGGGAAGTCACCGAGGTTCTCCTCTAGATCCATGATATCCCCTAGTTCTTCTTCTTTTGGATTCTATACTTAAATGTTCCAAATTTGAACCAATCCCCTTTCACACTTCTACATCCGATTTCGTTGAAGAGTCCCACCCTTTGAAATTCCTTGAAGACAATATTTCCTGATTTTTATCGAGAGTCTTCTTAAGTGAATTTGGTCATTTAGGATGTAATTAACTATAGGGGCTTGCCCTTGTATGAAGCATGTCCAAACCCAGCTTAATATAAACCCTATTTAATCCTTTATACTAAATAGGGGAACTTGTCGGCAAATACAAAGGTTTCGCATACCAAACGGACATCATACTTTCCTTAGTTTATTTGATCGAGCCTCATCCTCAAGTCTTGTGTTTATCCTTCGGAATAGAAACAGGATTTGAGGTACAGTGCTCTTTTATTTTAAACTATGAAAATTATGGGGTCAGTTTGATTTCATACTTCAACGTCCTTCCGAAGCGGGCGACGAGATTTCGATTCCGATGATCGATAGCTTCATACGGGCAACCCCACAAACCAAACAACCAATCCCCGAAATAACGCCGACAACTTTCTAAGGAGATCTTTAAATCTTTCCTAGGCTTCATAAATTGATTCCCCTTCAAAGTGACAAAAAGATGTGATAAGATTTCTAAGCTTAGCAGTTTTTGAGGTGGGAAATATTTAGATAAGAAATTTTGTGATAAATCTCCCCATGTTCTAATAGATCCATGTGCTAATGAGTTTAACCACATCTTAGCTTTATCCATTAGTGAAAAAGGAAAAAGTCTTTAAGTTTGATGGCATCATTTGACACTCCATCATATTTAAATTTAACATGCTGTTCTAAAAAAGCTAGCAAGGTGTAGATTAGCTTCTGTAGGTGTTCCTCCAAACTGATTATTTAGTACCATTTGGATAATAACTTATTTTGGTTCAAATTAATTGGTAGCTACATCAAGATTTTGAATACTCAAATGAATTTCATCTACTATAGGAATTGCATAATCACTTAAAGGTCTCTTATGATGTTCATTTTCATTTCCAACATTATTTAAATTGCAAGTTATTTTGCTAAACCGATCTGTCTCTTTTTGTTGTTTTAGAATTTTTCTAACAGTTCTTTCTAACCCAGAGTCGTAAGGTACTAAATTTTTTGATCTTACACTATGCATAAATTGAATAAAGCGAGTAATTAAAAATAAACAAACACACTAAAATAAGAAAATTTTCATATTAAACTACAAACACACTCTTTTTTTTGAAATAAAATAAATTAAAAAACTAATATTTTTGTAACTTCTCCGGCAACGGCGCCAAAAACTTTACACGGAGATTTGTATATGCAAATACTTATGAAGTTGACACAACATAATGGCGCCATAAACTCGATGCAGGCAAATTTATAATAAATATGCAATATAATCCTAACAAAACTTTTTTATTAATCTAATTTATCCTTTAAAACTCTTTTTAAACTGCCAAATCTCTCCTAAATATCAACACATATATATGTACTCTTCAAGTAATAAAGGGCTCTAATGGAGTCCTAGATATCGATCCCTTAGGAAAGTTCGATAATCCTAAAGTAAATTATGGAAATTATATTAAAATAAAAACAAAAAATAAAACTAAAGTGTAAAATTTGAAAATTGACTACTCAGATGAATGCTAATTACAATGCAGATGTAAGATTACAGAAATTAAACTAAACTAAATACTAAACTTTCAAAAGTANTGATTCCGCTGATCGACAGCTTCTTACGGGCAACTCCCCTCCATCCCGAAATAGCGCCGACAAACATATGATCTGAAAAATGGGGTATGAGTTCTACAATGGAATGAGAATCAGATTTAAGTCCATGAAAGAGTATTTCGTTCATGGGATTAAATACAAATAAATCGGGAAATATACTTTGTTGGGTGTAGAATTAGAGATTTCTAGGGTGGTAAACTAAAAATCTTCAATTCAATCTTAGAGTTTAAAAACTAAAGCGAGAGTTAGCCTTCAGGGGAAAGGGAGTGGGAGCACTGGAGTGGGTGCCAATAACTTACTAGCTAGCCACGGATTTAGAAACTAAAGCTAAGATTAGCGAATGATTTCATATAACACTGAGTCAGGGTAGAGAATTAAAATTGCTCTTATTTGACACATAAAATATTTAATGTATGTCATTCCTTTACATTATACAATTCACTACATAAGAATAGTAGTTTTAACATCTTAAAGTTATCCAAACCAACTCATCCAAATAGGGTTATTTGTAGAATTAATATTTACCTTTAAGAATAGTTACTATCTTTGCATTTAACATTCACATTTAGGAGTAGTTGCTATATAAAAAACCATTTTAATCAACATTCTAAACTAAGGACTTATAGTAGTAGACTGGAATTTGACTAAGAACATCATTCCTTACTTCCTCATGGGATTAATATTTAGGGCTTAATCAGAAAGTCCTATATTACTTAAGTGATACATATACTTGCATTTATATCATTGTGATTATATATAATATATAAAATTAACCATATAAAAAAGTCACATTAGCCATAGGACCAAGGGAACTCCCATTATGGATCCTCCATGTGCTGGTCTTAGCTAGACCCTAGCCCATGATTAATGGTTTAGGGGACCATGCACATGAGTTTCCAATAAAGTAAGGGAGCAAGCTAAGCATATTTGGCTAAGCATTATGAGGGAATGTGAAGAGTTCATGTGTGTGTATATGTAGACCTAAAACAATACCACACCATCCAGAGCTAACCCTAAGGTCAAACATTCCTATAGGGACTCCTCTTGAGCTCCCCTATATTGATCCCACCTACTAAGTGATAGAGGTTAGAACCAAGAGGTGAAACTTCAAGATTAGTAGAGAAGAGTTTCAGAATTTCTATTGGTGATGGTGTAATCACTAGTCCTATAAGAATAGTTTGCAAGAAAGTCTTATAGTCAGATTCTAGGCTTCTAAGGAAGAAAGACTAGACCTCAACCAAAAGTGTGGTTAACAATACTTAAAAGGAGTAAAGAATAGGTATACTCCTCTTTATCTTTCCCTACATTAAATTCTAAGCAATTCATTCCTACACTTAGACTGGTGCTTAGACATCCAGCAGTGTTGTGCTTAGGCACAAGTCTTCTACACACTCCTTTGCTCCAAGTCTCCTTCACATTGTTCCACCTCTAACACCAATTTTAGTTGCAAAAAATCTTAAAAATATCTTTCTTTAATATAAAATTT
This sequence comes from Phalaenopsis hybrid cultivar, assembly GCA_002079205.1. NCBI lineage: Eukaryota > Viridiplantae > Streptophyta > Magnoliopsida > Asparagales > Orchidaceae > Phalaenopsis > Phalaenopsis hybrid cultivar. The sequence continues at coordinate 6,738 of JXCR01148957.1, forward strand.
CATCCATAAAAAGGTGTAAAACATAAAAAAATTTAAGCATTCTTTTCTACACATTAAAATCCCCAAAACGTAAAGGTTAATTTTCCTCAAAATTTAAATACCAAATTAATTAATTTTAGGGCGTGTATTTCATAAAAACAATTAACAATTATACATCAGAAGGTTCATAGTGATGAAAAAATCATAACTCCACTAGAGTAGTTTAGTCTCAGAGTATAAGAAACTTTGCATCTAACCAAGAAAATATGATTTCTTATTTACTTCCAAAATGAAATTAACTCATGTTAGGGTACCTTATATGATAAGCAGATAAAATGTAAGCATTCCCTTTAAAAAGCTTACAAATACTACATAAACATCAAAAAATTGAGGAAAGTAGTGGACTTGAAAATTTAAAAATAATGTAGACTAATTTTTTATAAGGCCTCTCCTCAAGCTTCTACTCTTTTTTTTCCATTTATACTCATTTTTCTTGTTTTTGGATCAATATTTCAATCCTTAACATAATCTTCTGAGGATTGCTATATCTAGATAGGTCTTACAATAATTTTAAATTCCACTATCATCTGTTTAATTTAAACACTCCACATTCCTCTTCTTTCTAATTTTTCAAAATTTAAAAAGTTTAGATGAAAAGATAATTTTATGGGGCCTCAATTCTTATGAAGTGTATGTCTAAGTGCACCTAATTTAACAAATATGTTACACTTTTTTACATGAAAAATTTTAAACCAATTTTCTACATGTTGAATTGCAAAATTAGCTCAACCCTACTTTTGCATAATTTACATAGTGTTTAAAATACATAAACTATGTTTTTTCTTTATCAATATTATGAAAGTTTTAAATTTAACCCCACATTCCTCAGGTTTATTAACCATAGCAAACAAACAAGGTTAACATTTAAATGATTTTTTTTCACCCGCAAACTTAATTCTAAAAATTTTCAACAATTTAAAACATGAATTTAAAAGGGGAGAAACTAATAAAGAAATACTTCCTACCACATGTGCCTATCACCAAGATCAACTTGGATAGGAATAAACATATATGAAATAACAAGTAAATCTAAGCTAAACAGAATATCAATTGAAATTACACCAGAAAGTCTGAATATTACAACAGCATATAAAATCATTTCCACAGTAAATTTATGTGCTGGTCAAATAAAAGTACTTCAGTAGCAGCAACAACAAATAAAAACAACATCCAGTACATCCACATCAAAGAAAATAAATACTACTTCTCATCGTCATCATCTTCCTCTTCATCAACTTCCTCTTCAACTTCTTCTTCATCTTCATCTTTAGCTTCTTCTTCATCTTTGTTATCCTCGCGAGAATCATCTTCCATTGGTGGTCCGGTGCTTTCAAGAGGATCATAGGTAGAATAAATGGGAAACATAATGGAATTGTCTCCTTCAATCCACTAATTTCTCTGGTACATCTCTAGCTCTATAGCATGAAAGTTGAAAAATTGATCATATTGGTTTTTCTTTCTCAATTCCATATATGTTTAACCATCAGCTAACCCATTTACATCAGTCTATCCACTAGAGATAATATTCTCCACCTTCTCTATTTTTTTGCCATAGAGGCCATCAAAGTTGTAGGATGAGGTCTAGGATAAGAAGATGAAATAGGTTGAAATGGTAGTACTTAGTTCCAAACACTGCATTTCTTCTGTACAATATAATTTTTGATCTAGAGGTAGGCTTCAATGGATGAAGCTGCTCATTTTAACTACTAAAAGGAACACTAAAATTCTGGCACAGAGAAGAAACAGTAGATGGGTGTCCTAATCTGAGAGTAGACACCCCTTATAGTATTAGCAACTGAAAGTTCGATAAGAAACTTATATCAATCGATTCATCTTACTAGATAAAAATTTTTGAGAAGGATCGATCCTTAGTTACAACATAAAGATTACTAAATGGAAGTAACTATGCAGAAATGAAAAAATGTTAGGTTATTGATATTCCAATTAATTTGGAAGTAGGGATGTTGAGCTTATTATCATATTTCACTTTCCATAATCCTCTACCATTAATCAACCTCTTGATAACTTTATCCAGAAAAGTGTCTACAATAGTGAAATTTGTATATATGTTATCTAGTATATCTCTAAATATAAATAGAGCATTGATACGATATGGGGAGATTTTCATGAAATTTTAATGAACGAAAATCACTGAACACAACTTTAACCCATCCTATCATAGTTTTCAAAGATCTCTTGGATGATGCAATTTGTGGTTGCTGACAAGAATATTCCACTCATAGTAGGTTAACAACCTTTCAGGCTAAGTAATTTAGGTTACTTTCATGACCCAGGGACGACAGAGCCATAAACATCTTTATCAAGTTGTCTAAAAACTTAAAAATAAAAAAAAATAAATAAATAAAAGAAAAATACTTTTTTTTCTTTTTCTATTAACTTTATTTTGCAAGGTTTCTGAAGAATGATGAACATCATCACAAATGTTATCCTAGATTTCTTATAATGTTATAAGGTGTGCTAACTTTGTTTTGCCTGATGGTTGTTCTAGCCACTCAACACATACGTTAAGAAATCAGCCTTAACTAAACAAGATTTTAGGATTGTTTGATATCAACTACTCTATGGATAGAATTTTTTACGTTCCTTTCCTTAAAATTACTCTTGAATTCTTTGAGAACAAATTTAAATCTTAATCGGAGGTTTTCTTAAAAAATAATTAATTATTTAAGATTGGAATTAACTATAGGGACTTATCCTAATAGAAAGATGTGAACCGCAGAACAGGTACATAATGCTGAAATCTTTGACACGATGCTTTCATATAAATTCTTTGGTAACAATGAATTTCTTTATCAAAGCTCCTTAGAAATTTATTTTTTTCATTATTATTTGCCTTACTTCACCTGATTTTTCATCTCTTATATGCATCAACACGTATGACTTGAAGAATTCAAAAAAGACTGACAGTATAAAGATAAACAAATTGGTGACTCCACAACACCGACACCAGCAAACTACTTCATCAAAGAATTGGAGATGATTACTTTCACGATATTCAAGCAGTGACAACATGAAACGTCATGCATGTCGCCCTGATCATATCATCATACTGGTTCTATGGGCCACCAAGGTCAAATAAATAGCCCATTTTGGTTCGATCAGTGACTAATGTCGGATAAGCTGTCCACTTCACTGTGATCATCTACCCTGTCTCGATCAATTGATCAATTTAGTTTGATCGGCAATGAATGTCTAATCAATCTTTCAACTTAGGTTCGATTACCCTCCAAGGTCCAATAAACCATCCACTTTTATGTGATTGGCCACTCTAGCTCGATTGACCAGTCAAATTGGTTTGATTGACCATGAAGCTTTAATCAACTCTCCAATTTGTTTGATCCACCATTAAGTTTTGATCAACCATCCAATTTTTCTTGATCAGTCACCTTGGATCAATTAACCACCAAGGTCAAATTAACCATTCAAACTTTGTTTGTTGGCCAAGAAGACACGATCAACCATACAAATTGGTTTGATTGGTTTCCCCAACTTGATCAACTCATCAAATTAGTTTAGTTGACTATCAAGGTTTGATTTAACTATCACTTTGGTCTGGTCAGTTACTCTAGCCCGTCTAACCCCTCTTGGCAATGCACTCGATCGACCGTTTCAGTTACCCTAATGGGTCAATTAGCTTACCTCGCTTGCATGAAATATCTCTTACATGTGTTAATCACATTGCTTGCATATCTTACATGACACTTTGCAAAAAACCAATCACTTAGGTCTGATCATCCATGAAGGCCCAATTGATAAAACAAATTATTTTGGTTTGATCGGCTAAGAAGTCCTGATTAGTAAAACCAATCACTTTAGTTTGAGTGGCCATAAAGGCCCAGTCAACCACCCACATTGGTTTAATCAACCACTAATGTTCGATCAACTAATAACTTTGATACAATCAGCCACCAAGGCCAATCACAAAACCAAGTATTAGTTCGATCAACCGTCACCTTGGTTTGATCAACCTCTAAGGCCTAATCAACAAATCACCTTGGTTTGATCGGCATAAAAGCTGATCACGATACCACAATTAAATTCGATTGGCCACCAAGGCCGATCACAAAATCATTCTTTGGTTCAAATAAACACTAAGTCCTGATCATAAAACCAATCACTTTGTTTCAAACAACCACTAAGACCCGTTCAACCAGTCAATTGCATGTTGCATTGTGTGTGCTTGCCTTTTAATTTTTTTAGGTTCTTTTCATTTTTTTTAATTTTATTCTTGTATGCACATAAGAAAATAGATTTTTTGAAGGTTACTTACTATGTTAAATACTATTACATGAAAAACAAAGTCCTTGCCTTTGTCAAACTCTTGCATGTGGTTTCTCCTTGAGAGCCAACACCCACCATATGTGTGAGGCTCAATACTTAGAAATCTTGGATGAGTTTTCGCTATCATTACCAACCCATTTGTGTGTAAATCTTCTAAATGGATAGCATTACACTTGAATGTCAAAAGCCATTCACGTTGTGTACTCAATCTGGGTTACGCCCAAAAGCAACTAAACCCATTGATTACAAAATTTTTCAACATTAGATTATGTTATGTTGCATGATTGCATGATCATCACTTTGTGTGTCTTGATATCAAAGTAGACTCATTAGGTCAGTGACCCTGTGTTGATTGCAAAGTTTAACGAGCATTGTTTGCCTTGTAATCTCAATAATCAATGTCAATTATTGCAACAGGATCACCACAAATATGAATATGCTAAGGTTATAAGGAATGTAATGAATACCACATTGAATTTTGTGTTCACATTTAATGGCCCTCTATATTTTCAAAACAATGAAATTAGTGAAACTAGGCTATTTGTGAGGTTAAATTTTTTTAAACCCTAATGGGTGAATCACATTAGATCCCTTGGATCCTTGGGATGGGCCTAGTGTTGGTGACCCAGTCATATTCATTTGGGTAGTCTTTACCTCTGCACTGCACCTACACTTAGATGTTGTGTTAGGACACATTCAATAGATGGAGTGTTTGGCTAAGGCTAGGATCTTGGGTAGTACTTTTGATGTCTTACTATAGTTCTCTGATGGTTTGGTTATTCTAGCAAGACATCTCTTTGTTGTGTTGTTGTTTGAGTGTTTATTAGGTATTAACTTGTGCACCAATATATTAGGGTCATTTTTTGTGCAGAGATCCATGCATAAGATAAATGAAAAGGAAGGAGCAAACAACAAGTTAAATACTAACACTTTCTGCAGGTGCTACTAATGTTCTCCTCCCACCAGACATGGCTCATATGCGTTACATGATATAAACCATGCTAAATTTTCTATAGATTAAATACTTTTTTAAGTTTATCATTTATTTGATGGAGTCCTTAGGATCGAGTCTGTATTTAAATAAGGTACGAGCATGTCTTTTGAGGTGCAGAGCACCGAACTACGTGACAAGGTACAAGAGTAGAAGCTCATGTCATGCACCTTAATTTTAAATTTACATTTATGTATAAAATAAGAACTGGGCATGTATATGTTGAGTTTGACCACTTTTTTTGCTTTCTTGAGATATGTTGTTGACCCAACAACACTAGCATTTATATATATATATATATATATATATATATATATATATATACATATATATATATATATATATATACATATATATGTATATATTTTT
>JXCR01148957.1:13022-44367 GCA_002079205.1 Phalaenopsis hybrid cultivar
TATATATATTGATTTATAATTGTACGACATGCATGAATTTTTACTTTTTTTATTGCGGATTGTCTGGGGTCTACAAAAAAGAAATTTAGGCTCTTAAAGGACCAGATTTTTTTCTTTTTAAATCTTTAATAATAAAAGAATTAAGATAAATCAGAGTTTAGGATTAAATTTTTTTGCTATTTTAAGTTTGTACTTACTTTTTTGTGGCTTTCAGGCTAATTTTAAAATAGGCTATGTAGCATGACAATATCCGAAGTCATCTCTAATATGGCTTCAACATTTAAATTCAAATGCAAATAATTGCATTATTTTAAATGTATTGAGGAGGAGTCCCAGTGCTCCTTCAATTGACTATGCCGAAAATTTTTTTTTGCATAGGAAGTTGTCTCGAACAATTAGGCTATTAGAGGCTCCCCCAACCTAGAGGTGGGTGAATGTCCTTTGTAGGGTGGTTTCAGCTATGTAGCTGGACCCATCTCCTCTTCCCCTTTCCAATGACATCTTTGCCATCGATTTAACAAATACAAGTTCCGCCTTTCCCTATTCCACCAGATAGAGAGTGATAAAAAATTATCTCTGGCCTTAGAGCTAAGGGGATTCTTTTAGATGTTGCAACTCGTGGATTACTGACAAGGGGTACCGGATCAAGTTGGGTCAGCTATCTTCACAACCAGGTAGACTTAGGGTCTCCATAGCTTGGGATGACCTATCCATGATATCTTAACATGGATACATCTACCTACTTAGGAATTCCTCCCCTCTTTTTTTGACAACTCTTTTATGCCCCTTAATTCCTTTTTAAAAAAAAATCATTGATGTCATCTTGTGGGCCTTGCATGCCTAGGCATCATCACTCTAGCGGAGATGATGATTCACTCTATACCCTATGGCCTAGTATAAGTGTTAAAATCATTGAGATTCTGCCACTTGAAAATATCAAACGTCATTGGTTTCCCAAAATTAAGTTAGAAAGACTCTTTTTATTGAGAGCATTCTTGGGCATCCCCTATGATGTAATTAACTGAAGGGGTATGTTTCTTTGGGAGCTACTCTTGACCCAGAACAAGCACAAGAACTTTATTCTCTAGTTGTGGGTCACTTTCATAGGGTTTTCTTTGCGGATATATTTCTAGGAATTTTCAATATTATCTCTTTTCAGACGTAAGCTCTTTCATGCAAAGGCCACCTTATGAAAGGTCTCCACTTTCTTTTTAAATTGGTTGACTATTTTCATCTTATTTTCTTTCTCTCTAGTTTCTCTCAAAATAGAGACTTATATGGAGAGAGATTTATACAATGATAATAAGAAAAAATGGAGAATCCAAAACGCTAAACAAAAAAGAACGAAAAAAACTTATTTCTCAGTTGTTCTTGCTTGTACATTTTTTTTCTGTAGATGATTCAAGTTATTGCATAATGCACGACAAAATTGTTGGACTGAAAGTAGTTGTTTGCTATTCCCATTAATGAATTCAATCTCATTAAGTTAAATAAAAATTTGCTCATTTGTATCTCACCCTACTGCCTCTCTAGCGATATCAATTACATCACTATTATCCTAGATGCAACTAGATATAAAAGAAAGAAATGTCAAGGCAATTCAATCATTCCAACCCATATAAAGAAAACAAATTTTTTCTATCAACTAACACTAAAAAATTATAAGTAATACTAAAGTATAAGCAATCCATAATATCAAACTATAGATAATACAAAAATATTCTTAGATTGTACTTCTGACATTGCTAATTAGAAAACAATTATCATCCACTTGAAAACAAGTACATACATAGCCATAATATTATTACATAGATAGGACTTGAAAGATTTTTACATATCAAATTAGCATTATTTGAAGACTACTATTTTATATACATAACAATCAATTCAAATGCATTTATATACATGAGTATCCCTAACTTAAAACAACTACATTAAAAACAAAACTACATAAAAAACTATCACTAATTCAAAACTTTTACAGAGATAGCTCAAAAAACATAAGAACATAGAACACTAACACCCAATTGAAACAATTACAATTTTTATGTATGCACTATTTATGTAAGTAGATAGGAGTTGAGTGTTATGTATGCCAGTAGATAGGAATTGTGTGTTATGTATATCTTCCAAACAAATAGCAAGATAGGAATTGAGTGCTATGTATGTAAAATCACAAGGATATCCATCACTTGCTTAGAAAACACTAACATTGGACTAATAGAAAGGGGAAAGAGCTGAAAAAAAATCCACGAAATTTATTGGAAAGCGCTCTACAAAAGATGTTAACCGTAAAACAACAAATTCAATATCGCTAATGTTCAATGCTAACCATCAAAATATTCATGCTGAAGAGAAAATGATCATTTTAACATATTTTATGGTAAAATAGAAGGAATATATTCATTAATAAGCATCTTATACTATAACAAAACAACAAAATCTCATTGAATAAATATGGCAGCAACACAAAGGACTTCTACTCTTTCGGAAAGCAGAAATATAACAACAGTACTACAAAGAAAAAGATAATTATGCCAAAACAAATAAATCAACTTGTATGTGAAAGGAAAAGAAAGGTAGAGTTTCAGTGACCTCTGTAAGTTGGAATCCCGTCACAGCTATCCTAGCTAGAGCAAATTGGGACACCATCGCAATGTTTTGGTCACGAAGACGAGAGTTTTAGGTGTAGAGGAATGGGGGTCGATAAGCAAAGAGCATAATCAAGAGAAAAGGAGATCGTGCTTGCGGGTTGGAGCTAGCGTGAGGAGGAGGAGAAATTATTGCATCAGAATACCAAATGCAAATTTGCATTAGATGTCCAATTAAAATTGGCCACATCAAAATATGAATCTCGCTGAAATACACTAGTTGGTTTTCTTTTCAAAGTGTGGGACTCATCTTAACACATGATCAATTTTAATTGGACACCTGATCCAAATTTGCATCAGGTGTCCTCATACATTAATTTGTTGAGAAGCAAAAGGTGGGATTGGGCGTGAGCCTAGGGTATCGTTGATTCCATCGCAAGGGAGACGGGTAAGGGCCGTTTTTGGTGTTTTAATAATAGATAAAAACATGTTTTCATGTTTTGAGTATTTTAAGAACATTTTTGCCCTATAAATAAAAATAAAAAAGAAAACAAAAAACAAATAATATTTTTCTATTTGTTTCGTATTTTTTATTTTCAAAAATAAAAAATGAAAAAAAACAAAAAATTGATCCTAAATAACTCAGTATTTGTTGTTTTCCAAAATGTTTTAAAAAGTCTTCCAAAAATGTAAAGAAAAGATCATGCAAACATATTGTTTTTTTTCAGTGTTTTTAAAAAATAAAAACAAAAAAATACAAAATTAAAAATGATTCCAAACAGCCCCTTAATTTTCTGCGGTGGTCATTTAAAAAATGCTTGTAATTGATGAAAGAAGCCATATTGAAACGCATTTTCAAACTAAAAGATAGGTGGTTGTAACTTACTTGCAAATATTTAACATCTCGCTACATCTCTCACTATTTCCAAGCAAGTAGTTTGTTTCCATTTATTTGTTTTCCAGAAAGGTGCACCTATTTGCTATTCAGAATGGTGAGTAGTAACTGTTTCAATCCTTTAGTTTTCTTTTCCACTGTTATTACCTCCATTCAACAAATAAAGTCAGTTTATTTCGTTTAATCGTGTGAGATTTTAGCTAAATGCTTTGGTTTCTTATTTTATGTTCAATAAAGTAGAACTTGTACGATGGCTAACCTTCCTCTTTAATTGTTGCAAGCCAAGAAGTATTAAAATTTCCTCGTTAGAATGGTCTTTTAATTGCTTAAACCAGTTCAACTGCTTTAACTACCTAGAAGAGCTTCATTAATGAATTCATTAACACAATTACGTATACAATATTCATTTCTTCTTTATGATTTGAAAATGGATACACAATCGTAATAGTATATATATTTTATCATCTCCATAAATTTGGTAGTACAAGTCAAGATCAATAGCTATGATTTTGACCTAATTTTTCAAAGGATAAACATTAAGTGCAGCGGAAAATTGTTGTTTCTCTACTCTCTCTCTCTCTCTCTCTCTCTCTCTCTCTCTCGCTCTCCTCCTCCTTCTCTTTCTATATATTGCTAATTCAATTGTTTTGTGGTTGTATTAATGGTTTTGCAGGAGACAACAGAAAAAATTCTTTGATATAAGAGATAACAGATAATATTTTCTTTCAATTAGTAGTAGTTGAGTGAAGGATTAGGACCATCAACCCATGACTTCAAAAATACTAGCATTGGTTTGACCCAGTAGGTAAAGGCCTGATTCATGATTCATTTATTGGTAGATCAGACTGAAGTAGATGACAGCATAATTTGATTTAACACAGCCTGAAATAGAATTGATGTTCATGTAATCCTTCATATTTCTAACTAGAAATGTTTAATCCCGTTGGCTTGAAGAAGCTTGCCAGTTAAGCAATCACATCAACTTGCAACTTGCAACTTGCAGTCTCAAGTTAAACGGCATCAGCGATCAAACGTTGAGATTAGCTTTACAACAAAATTTGCTTATTTGTTATTTTAATAATATTTTCTTACCTTGATCACGAGTAAATGGATTTCAATCGAAAGATGTTTCTTAAAATTTATGCGCAATATTTAAATTAAAATATCGATCAAAAGCACAACCTTAACTTATATATGTATGGCTTTCAAATTTTTCTCTTAACATTTATTTTTGTCATTCTTAACAACAGTCTTATTCTGCCCCCTCTAGTCAACCTTGCACATTTTGCATAGACTATGTACCAATCACAATTTTCTACAAGCAATTAGGGGCTTTCTGCTGGGATTTAAGCGGGATTTAAGCTAAATCCTGCCAGGCGGTCATTTTGGGCAAAAATAAAGCCGTGGATTTGCTAAATCCGGATTTCACGCCATAAATCTGGGATTTATTAAATTCTGCGAATGGGTCAATTTAAATTCACTGGCTGAGGATTCAACTTTGCACTCTTTTTCTTTCACTTTACCGACTTCAATTTTTTCAAACAGTATTGAAAGATTAAAAATTTTAAAAATTCATTGCCAAACACCTTTGAAAGTTTAACTCCTTTGTCATTTAGTAAATTCGGATTTATACTATTTATTAAATCCTAATAACTTAAATCTCATCCGTTACTAGACCCCGTAGCTTTGTCGTTATAAGGTTAAGTGATCAACCGCCATGTCTCTCTGAACTTGGAGGTTATTTTATTTTTTCATTCAATATAGTGAACTTTTCTTCTCTGTCCAGAACTTTTTCATGTTGGAATTTACATGTAAATATTTGTGTTTTTTTTCTTCTTTTGGTTATCATCGCATTTATTTCATAACAATTTGAAATATTTGATGAGAAAAATAATCCACATTTGCTTTGCATCTGCCTGTTCTCACCCCACATTTCTCACTTTCTTACAGCGACCGAGTTTTTGCTGCTGTTGAAAGGAGACTGCACGAGGACCACCCATTAGTTTCTTTTGGCCGTTGAGAGAACTTAAAGTCGTGTATTTTATATTAGTGCGTAATCTTTGCTTTCCTGAAATGTGATGGGTTTCAAAATCTGCAAAGCTTTCATCAAAGATATGGATGTTTTCGATGGCAAATCTACGGCAATTTCAAATCATTTTAACTTCTGTCTTTTATTTTTTGTTTTTCTCCTTCTAATTTGATTAAAAATCGAATATATCTGATGTGTTCAAAGTATAATAACTTATTTTTAAAAATAATTAAAAACAACTTTTAATTATTTTGAGTATTAACAAATAAAAAGAAAAACAAAATTTCTTAATATATATATATATATATATATATATATATATATATATATATATATATATATATATATATANAATTTTTACTTTTTTTATTGGGGATTGTCTGGGGTCTACAAAAAAGAAATTTAGGCTCTTAAAGGACCAATTTTTTTTCTTTTTAAATCTTTAATAATAAAAGAATTAAGATAAATCAGAATTTAGGATTAAATTTTTTTGCTATCTAAAGTTTGTACTTACTTTTTTGTGGCTTTTAGGCCAATTTTAAAACAGGCTATGTAGCATGAGAATATCCCAAGTCATCTCTAATACGGCCTCAACATTTAAATTCAATTGCAAATAATTGCATTATTTTAACTGTATTGAGGAGGAGTCCCCGTGCTCCTTCAATTGACTATGCCCAAAAAAATTTTTTGCGTAGGAGGTTGTCTAGAACAATTAGGCTATTAGAGGCTCCCCCAACCCAGACGTGGGTTTATGTCCTTTGTAGGGTTGTTTCAGCTATGTAGCTGGACCCATCTCCTCTTCCCTTTTCCAATGACATCTTTGTCATCAAATTAACAAATAGAAGTTCCGCCTTTCCCTATTCCACCAGATAGATAGTGATAAAAAATTATCTCTGGCCTTAGAGCTAAGGGGATTCTTTTAGATGATGCAATTCGTGGATTGCTGACAAGGGGTACCTGATCAAGTTGGGTCGACTATCTTCAAAACCAAGTAGACTTAGGGTCTCCATAGCTTGGGATGACCTATCCATGATATCTTAACATGGATACCTCTACCTACTTAGGAATTCCTCCCCCTTTTTTCTGACAACTCTTGTATGCCCCGTCATTCCTTTCTTAAAAAAAAAATCATTGATGTCATCTTGTGGGCGTCTCATGCCTAGGCATCACCACTCTAGCGGAGATGATGATTAACTCTATACCTTATGGCCTAGTATAAGTGTTAAAATCATTGAGATTCTCCCACCTGAAAATATCAAACGTCATTGGTTTCCCAAAATTAAGTAAGAAGGACTCTTTTTATTGAGAGTATTCTTGGGCATCCCCTATGATGTAATTAACTGAAGGGGTATGTTTCGTTGGGAGCTACTTTTGACCCAAAACAAGCACAAGAACTTTATTCTCTAGTTGTGGGTCACTTTCATAGGGTTTTCTTTGCGGAGAGATTTTCTAGGCATTTTCAATATTATCTCTTTTCAGACGTAAGCTCTTTCATGCAAAGGCTACCTTATGAAAGTTCTCCACTTTCTTTTTAAATTGGTTGACTATTGTCATCTTATTTTCTTTCTTGCTAGTTTCTCTCAAAATAGAGACTTATATGGAGAGAGATTTATACAATGATGATAAGAAAAAATGGAGACTCCAAAACGCTAAACAAAAAAGAACAAAAAAAACACATTTCTCAGTTGTTCTTGCTTGTACATTTCTTTTCTGTAGATGATTCAAGTTATTGCATAATGCACGACAAAATTGTTGGACTGAAAGTAGTTGTTTGCTATTCCCATTAATGAATTCAATCTCATTAAGTTAAATAAAAATTTGCTCATTTCTATCTAACCATATTACCTCTCTAGCGATATCAATTACATCACTATTATCCTAGATGCAACTAGATATAAAAGAAAGAAATGTCAAGGCAATTCAATCATTTCAACCCATATAAAGATAACAATTTTTTTCTATCAACTAACACTAAAAAATTATAAGTAATACTAAAGTATAAGCAATCCATAATATCAAACTATAGATAATAAAAAAATATTCTTAGATTGTACTTCCGACATTGCTAATTAGAAAACTATTATCATCCACTTGAAACAAGTACATACATAGCCATAAAATTATTACATAGATAGCACTTGAAAGATTTTTACATATCAAATTAGCATTATTTGAAGACTACTATTTTATATGCATAACAATCAATTCTAATGCATTTATATACATGAGTATCCCTAACTTAAAACTATTACATTAAAAACAAAACTACATAAAAAAAACTATCACTAATTTAAAACTTTTACAGAGATAGCTCAAAAAACATACGAACATAGAACACTAACACACAATTGAAACAATTACAATTTTTATGTATGCACTATTTATGGAAGTAGATAGGAGTTGAGTGCTATGTATGCCAGTAGATAGGAATTGTGTGTTATGTATATCTTCCAAACAAATAACAAGACAAGAATTGAGTGCTATGTATGTTAAAATCACAAGGATATCCATCACTTGCTTAAAAAACACTAACATTGGACTAATAGAAAGGGGAAAGAGCTGAAAAAAAATCCACAAAATTTACTGGAAAGCGCTCTACAAAAGATATTAACCGCAAAACAACAAATTCAAATTTGCTAATGTTCAATGCTAACCATCAAAATATTCATGTTGAAGAGAAAATGATCATTTTAACATATTTTATGGTAAAATAGAAAGAATATATTCATTAATAAGCATCTTATACTATAACAAAACATCAAAATCTCATTGAATAAATATGGCAGCAACACAAAGGACTTCTACTCTTTCGGAAGCAGAAATATAACAAGAGCAATACAAAGAAAAAGATAATTATGCCAAAACAAATAAATCAACTTGTATGTGAAAGGAAAAGAAAGATAGAGTTTCAGTGATCTCTGTAAGTTGGAATCCCGTCACAGCTATCCTAGCTAGAGCAAATCGGGACACCATCGCAATGTTTTGGTCATGAAGACAAGAGAGTTTTAGGTGCAGAGGAATGGGGGTTTATAAGATAAGAGCGTAATCAAGAGAAAAGGAGATCGTGCTTGCGGGTTGGAGCTAGCGCGAGGAGGAGGAGAAATTATTGCATCAGGTTACCAAATGCAAATTTGCATTAGATGTCCAATTAAAATTGGCCACTTCAAAATATGAATCCCGCTGAAATACACTAGTTGGTTTTCTTTTTAAAGTGTGGGACTCATCTTAACACATGATCAATTTTAATTGGACACCTGATCCAAATTTGCATCAGGTGTCCTCATACATTAATTTTTTGAGAAGCAAAAGGTGGGATTGGGCGTGAGCTTAGGGCATCGTTGATGCTATCGCAAGGGAGACGGGTAAGGGCCATTTTCGGTGTTTTAATAATAGATAAAAACATGTTTTCATGTTTTGAGTATTTTAAGAACATGTTTGCCCTATAAATAAAAATAAAAAAGAAAACCAAAAACAAATAATATTTTTCTATTTGTTTCCCATTTTTTATTTTCAAAAATAAAAAAATGAAAAAAAAACAAAAATTGATCCTAAATAACTCCTTAGTATTTGTTGTTTTCAAAAATGGTTTAAAAAGTCTTCCATAAATGTAAAGAAAAGATCATGCAAACATATTGTTTATTTTCTGTGTTTTTAAAAAATAAAAAACAAAAAAATACAAAATTAAAAATGATTCTAAACAGCCCCTTAATTTTCTGCGGTGGCCATTTAAAAAATGCTTGTAATTGATGAAAGTAGCCATATTGAAATGCATTTTCAAACTAAAAGATAGGTGGTTGTAACTTACTTGCAAATATTTAACATCTCGCTACATCTCTCACTATTTCCAAGCAAGTAGTTTGTTTCCATTTATTTGTTTTCCAGAAAGGTGCACCTATTTGCTATTCAGAATGGTGAGTAGTAACTGTTTCAATCCTTTAGTTTTCTTTTCCACTGTTATTACCTCCATTCAACAAATAAAGTCAGTTTATTTCCTTTAATCGTGTGAGATTTTAGCTAAATGCTTTGGTTTCTTTTTTTATGTTCAACAAAGTAGAACTTGTACGATGGCTAACCTTCCTCTTTAATTGTTGCAAAGCCAAGAAGTATTAAAATTTCCTCTTTAGAATGGTCTTTTAATTGCTTAAACCAGTTCAACTGCTTTAACTACCTAGAAGAGCTTCATTAATCAATTNTGGCTAACCTTCCTCTTTAATTGTTGCAAGCCAAGAAGTATTAAAATTTCCTCGTTAGAATGGTCTTTTAATTGCTTAAACCAGTTCAACTGCTTTAACTACCTAGAAGAGCTTCATTAATCAATTCATTAACACAATTACGTATACAATATTCATTTCTTCTTTATGATTTGAAAATGGATACACAATCGTAATAGTATATATATTTTATCATCTCCATAAATTTGGTAGTACAAGTCAAGATCAATAGCTATGATTTTGACCTAATTTTTCAAAGGATAAACATTAAGTGCAGCGGANTGTAATAGTTTATATATTTTATCTCCATAAATTTAGTAGTACAAGTCAAGATCAATAGCTATGATTTTGACCTAATTTTTCAAAGGATAAACATTAAGTGCAGCGGAAAATTGTTGTTTCTCTACTCTCTCTCTCTCTCTCTCTCTCTCTCTCTCTCTCGCTCTCCTCCTCCTTCTCTTTCTATATATTGCTAATTCAATTGTTTTGTGGTTGTATTAATGGTTTTGCAGGAGACAACAGAAAAAATTCTTTGATATAAGAGATAACAGATAATATTTTCTTTCAATTAGTAGTAGTTGAGTGAAGGATTAGGACCATCAACCCATGACTTCAAAAATANCTTTCCATATATAGCTATTTCAATTGTTTTGTGGTTGTATTAATGGTTTTGCAAGATACAACAGAAAAAATTCTTTGATATAAGAGATAATAGATAATATTTTCTTTCAATTAGTAGTAGTTGAGTGAAGGATTAGGACCATCAACCCATGACTTCAAAAATACTAGCATTGGTTTGACCCAGTAGGTAAAGGCCTGATTCATGATTCATTTATTGGTAGATCAGACTGAAGTAGATGACAGCATAATTTGATTTAACACAGCCTGAAATAGAATTGATGTTCATGTAATCCTTCATATTTCTAACTAGAAATGTTTAATCCCGTTGGCTTGAAGAAGCTTGCCAGTTAAGCAATCACATCAACTTGCAACTTGCAACTTGCAGTCTCAAGTTAAACGGCATCAGCGATCAAACGTTGAGATTAGCTTTACAACAAAATTTGCTTATTTGTTATTTTAATAATATTTTCTTACCTTGATCACGAGTAAATGGATTTCAATCGAAAGATGTTTCTTAAAATTTATGCNCTAAACGGCATCAGCGATCAAACGTTGGGATTAACTTTACAACAAAATTTGCTTATTTGTTATGTTAATAATATTTTCTTACCTTGATCATGAGTAAATGAATTTCAATCGAAAAATGTTTCCTAAAATTTATGCGCAATATTTATTTAAAATATCGACTCAGAAGCACAACCTTAACTTATATAAGTATGGCTTTCAAATTTTTCTCTTACATTTTTTTTTTGTGTCATTCTTAACAACAGTCTTGTTCTTCTCCCTCTAGTCAACTTTACACATTTTGCATACTGTATACCAATCTCAATTTTCTACAAGCAATTAGGGGCTTTCTGCTGGGATTTAAGCGGGATTTAAGGTAAATCCTGCGAGGCGGCATTTTGGACAAAATAAAGCCGTGGATTTGCTAAATCCGGATTTCACGCCATAAATCTGGGATTTATTAAATTCTGCGAATCGGTCAATTTAAATTCACTGGCTGAGGAATTAACTTTGGACTCTTTTTTTTTTCACTTTACCGACCTGTTTTTTTTTCACTCCAACTACTATAAATCTTGGTAGAGCATGTCAAACAGTATTGAAAGATTAAAAATTTAATAAAGTCATTGCCAAACACTTTTGAAGGTTTAACTCCTTTGTGATTTAGTAAATTCGGATTTATACTATTTATTAAATCCTAATAACTTAAATCTCATCCGTTACTAGACAACCCCTTTGCTTTGTCGTTATTAGGTTAAGTGATCAACCGCCATGTCTCTCTGAACTTGGAGGTTATTTTATTTTTTCATTCAATATAGTGAACTTTTCTTCTCAGTCCAGAATTTTTTCATGTTGGAATTTACATGTAAATATTTGTGTTTTTTTTTCTTCTTTTGTGGATCATCGCATTAATTTCATAACAATTTGAAATATTTGATGAGAAAAAAAATCCACATTTGCTTTCCATCTGCCTGTTCTCACCCCACATTTCTCACTTTCTTACAGCGACCGAGTTTTTGCTGCTGTTGAAAAGAGACTGCATGAGGACCCATTAGTTTCTTTTGGCCGTTGAGAGAACTCTTTTAAAGTTTCATTAAAGTCTTGTATTTTATATTAGTGCGTAATCTTGCTTTCCTGAAATGTGATGGGTTTCAAAATCTGCAAAGCTTTCATCAAAGATAAGGATGTTCTCGATGGCAAATCTACGGCAATTTCAAATCATTTTAACTTCTGACTTTTATTTTTTGTTTTTCTCCTTCTAATTTGATTAAAAATCGAATATATCTGATATGTTCAAAGTATAATAACTTATTTTTAAAAATAATTAAAAACAACTTTTAATTATTTTGAGTATTAACAAATNAAATAAATTTAATCCTAAACTGACTTAGTATTCATATTGTTATGTTATGTCAAATTAGACCGATTCTCGGAATAGTTTAGGCTTCATTTCTTACTGGCAATTGTTTCTTTTTTTAATTTTAAATGAATTTAAATAAATGATATCTATCCATGAACATTTGCAGTACGAGGATCTCAATGGCGAACTATAAATAAAACAACATAACAGTCCTTTTCTCAACATGCTCTAGGATTTTTTCCCCCTATTTGCTTCACCTCTTGCTCTACGGACCCCAAGTAGTGGTTGGAGGCCTCCCCCATGAATTATCCTCCACAAGATGTTCTGAATGGCCCTTATGATAAGTTGGAATCCTCTGGTCTTCACAAATTTCATTTTGGGGGCAATCCCTCTATAATTATAAAAATTTTTTTTTTTATCATATCCCCTCCACATAAAGGTTCTATACTACCTTTGTTCAATATGAAGCAGATTTTATCTCCTTCTATGATGAAGAGTTCTCTAAAGTAGCTCAAGAATGTAATCTATATTTACTCAATGTTATAAAAAAGGCTTGACCTTTTTGCTTGTTAAGTTTCTGTATATCGAGAATCACAAAGCTATTTGCATGACGAGTGATGTGTAAAAATTAATGCTTAAATTCCTTTATGTTTTATACAATTTTATGGATGAAATTGCACTTTAAAAAAATGTATTTTAATATTTTTTTTGTAGAAACAATAGGTGGTGGAAGTGGAGCAATGTGGAGGAGATTGGAGCAAAGGAGTATGCAGGAAACTGGCGCCTAGGCTCCAGTCTCAACTCTCGCAAATGGAGAGGGTGGAACCATACTGTCGGCGTTATTTCGGGGTTGGAGGGGAGTTGCCCGTAAGAAGCTGTCAGTCGCTGGAATCAAAATCTCGTCGCCCGCTTCGGAAGAACGTTGAAGTATGAAATCAAACTGACACCATATTTTTCATAGTTTAAAAATGAAAGACAACTGTACCTCAAATCATGTATCTATCCCGAAGGATAAACACAAGACTTGAGGATGAGGCTCGATCAAATAAANGATGAATCATCAGTCCATCAACAACAAAAAACAACAATTAGCCCAAAGGGCTTCAAAGAAAAATTAAAAGGAAGCATAAAGGTTCCCAAAAACATAAGGAAAAACACATATGAGAAGGGGGCAAGGTGGAAAAAAAAAAAACAAAACAACCACCAAGGTCATAAGAATTTGAAAAGTGTGACCACAAACAAATCCTCCTCAGAAGGTGTGAACTTGAGGTATGCATAAATTATCCCCATGCAGTAGATAAGCTAACTCAGGAGAAGGGAAATTTTCCACAATAACTTATTCAGAACATCTACAAGAAGTGGCCAAAAGATGAGCTTGCCCATTGCCTTTCCTGTTGATATGCTGAAATTTAACAGTGTAGCTGCCAAAATTCCTTTGAATTTTCCTTATCCATCTTCCAATGTGCCAAGGGGGGTCCTCCTCATGCTGCAACTTGGTTCAAACATTGGAGTCAGTTTCAATTATTAATGGTCCAATATTACATTGGACAACAATTTTAAGAGCCCAATAAATAGCTATCATTACAGTTTCTGCAGCATCTAAAGCCCAAGTTGGTGAGGAGAAATGAAGAACATGGTGTCCAAGGGAGTTTCTGAAAACCCCACCACAGCCAACAAATCCTTTTAAAAAACTTCCATCAGTATTAACTTTCATCTAGCCATCAGGAGGAGGAGCTCATTCAATCAACGAGAAACTGAAATCATACTAAATAGCAGCTTGAGGAACCGAATTCCTGAAGATATTAGGGAACTTGTGATATTTGATGATTTTCTATAGGTAAGATGTGCAATGTGTAGTCACAACTTTAGCAAGAGGTGAGAAACTTCATATTTAACACTGCTTCTGCACATCCATATAAACCAAGCCACTATACAAGGAATAACCTATAAATTGATCTAGTTCCACTCTTCCCAGCAGTTGTAGAAGTTGATCCAGCTGAGAATAATTGTTTCTATTTTTAACTTGGTCAATAACTGAGTCCAAACTTTTTGAGGGAAGTTACATTTAAAGAAAGAGGTGATCCAAGGTCTCATCCTCCTCAAGGCACAAAAGACAAACAAAAGGTCCCCACAGTCCTTTCATTTTCAAGATATCATCAGTTGGGAGCATAGAAAGCCATAATCTCCAGCTGAAGAAAGACATAGAAGTGGTTAGATGTTTCCCCCAAATATCAGTTCCCCAGTGAACAGAAGGCCAATGAAAGAGGGTTTGAAAGATTAAAGAAGCAACTTTCTGAGAATCGGCTTTTTTAATAACAATCTTATCTCTTTCATCAGGATAAATAGGTTTTTGTTGGACCAAATGCAACTGTTCATTGTTGAGAATATTAGAGAGAAAAGTTTGATTCCACTAATTCCCATTCCAGTAATCTTTAACAATATCTTGTGTATTGGGGTTTGAGTTAGAGCCTTGGATTTTTTCACCATTCCAAGTCCACCTATCAAGCCAGAAACTAATTTGTCCTTCCCCAATCTCCCAGATGAAGGTCTCCTCAGCTTGCTCTCTAACCTCTAACAGTGTACCCCAAAGTCTAGAGTCACCCAGCTTTTTCTTAACCAGGCCAGGGTGAGAAGATCTACAGTATTTCCCTTTAATAAAAACAGCCCAAAAGCTATCTTGGGCTCTAAATTTAATCCAAAGTTTGCATAAGTTAATGAAGCTCATATGCTGAAACTTTTTAAATTCCAAACGTCGAGTACAGTAAGGTTTGTATAGCTTTTGCCAAGGGAACCAGTGAACTTGTTTCTTCTGACTAGCCCATAAGAATTTGTTAAACATTCTCCCCAACAGCTTCTAAGTACCTTTCTTCATAGAAAACATTTGTAGGGCCTAAGAGGGGAGGGTAGTAAGAATACTTTTTAGTAGAATGATCCTCCCACCATTGGAGAAAAAGGAATTGGTCCAGCACTGCAAGTGGTTCTAAGTCTTATCAATTACCTCATTAAATTGGATATGTTTGTTTCCGCCTTTGATTAAGAGAGCACCCAAGTATTTGATATGCAATGAAGACAGGTGGAAACTTGTGTAACTAGAAATATAATGTTTTATCTGTTGAGATATATTAGTGCTAGGAAAAAATTGGCATTTAGGAAGATTTAACTCCATACCTGAGGTGAGCTGGAAATGTTTGAGGGCCTTATACAACATTTTGGTAGCACTTTTAGTGGCCTTAGAGGAAATAGTCACATCATCAGCATAAGCCAGAAGATTGATACAAACATTACATTTGTGCTACTAGGCCAATTGGGGGGAGCTTGAGAACAATTGTCTCAGCAATCTAGAGAAATAATCCATAGCCAAAATGAAAATTGTAGGGGACAGGGGGTCCCCTTGTTTGATCCCTCTGGAAGCAGAAAAGAAGCCATGAAAAGAACCATTGATAAGCACAGAATGGTTGTTACAAAGAAGCCATTTTTTGATCAGCATAAGGAAGCCTTCAACAAAGGGTTTAAAGGATGAAATTCCAGTTGATAGTGTCATAAGCCTTCTTAATATTTAATTTATAGATAACATTACTCCCTCTACATTTCATGTCCAAGTCAAGCAGCATCTCTTGGGCAAGCAAAATGTTATCAGAAATGGATCTCCATTTGATAAAGGCAGTTTGGTTAGCACAAACAAGTTGCTGAAGATGTGGCTGAATTCTGAAGACCAGAATTTTACTTATGACCTTGGTAATAACATTAGTTAAGCTAACGGGCCTGAAATCTCCCTAATTGTTTCTGACCTAGTTTTTAGGAATCAAAGTAATAGTTGAGGAGGTATAGTACCTGGGTGGATTGTTTCCTATAAGAAAATCTTGAATAACAGATATAACTTCATTCTTAACCACAGTCGGGCAGCTTTGTAGAACTTTGCAGTGTAGCCATCAGGGCCAGCATTTTTGTCATCATCTATAGAATCAAGAGCAGTTTTAATCTCCTCTTCAGAGGGGATTTGTTCAAGGGTCAGCGTATTGCCATAGTCAGTCCCATCAGCAAATAAATTGGCATCTACAAAAGTTCTAGTATTGGGATGAGAGTTAAAAAGTTGTTGAAAAAAATTGACAGCATCAAGGCCAATGTCTTCAACCTTAGTTAACTTTATACCCTTAGAGTTCTTAATCTCTAGGATCATATTACATTTTCTCCTGAAATTTGTGCAGGCATGAAAGAAGCTAGAGTTTCAGTCCCCCTCAATGAACTTGGTAATTGCAGCTTTCTGCTTCAAGAAGGCTTCATTATAAGTGATATGAGCAAGTAGTTCATCATTAGCTTTATGAAGCTCTCTCTCAGTTTTTAAGCCCTTCTGGAAGTCTTCTTCAATGCTAAGCATCTGTTTTTGAGCAGATTTTAAATTCTCATTAACATCACCAAAAGTACTCCAATTCCAATTCTTTAAGTGGATGGCCACCTTTTTCTGTAATTTCCATAGGTTTATCTAAGGTCCACTGTCTTAATTGATGGTCCAAGCATTATTTACTTCATTGATGAAATTAGGATGAAGAGTCCACATGTTTTGGAATCTAAATGGTGAACACCCAGGCTTGACATCATTATGAATAGAGCAAAGGATGGGTCTATGGTCAGACTCAGACATGGCTAGGTGAGTGATGACAGTATAAGGGAAGGTTTGAAACCATAATGAGTTCCCCAGCATTCTATCAAGCCTTTTCCATAGAACCCCTCTTCTCCAAGTGAATTTAGGACCCTAAAAACCCAAATCAAACAACTGAGCATCTATAAGGAATTCATTAAACTTCAACATAGAAATTTGAGAAGGAGGCCTACCTCCTTTTTTTCCTCAGGAGAAGTAATATAATTAAAATCCCCCCCAACAATCCAAAAGGAGTTAATGGACTAGCTGATATGGGAAAGTTCCTTCCACAACAATTCTTGATTCCAAGGGAGACTTCTGGCATAAACAAAGGTTGCATAACCCACCTGAGCACCAACAACAAATTTATTATGAAGATATTGGGGGCTGTTCAGAATAACCTTCCACTATAATTCAGTTCTGGAAAATAGCCAAATCTTGTTATTATAATTAGCATAGTAAGAAAATTTGGGGAATTTTCTGAGGATATTAGAATAATTCTTAGAAACCATGGGTTCCAAAAGAGCAAAACACCATATTTGATGAGTTTTCACAAGGTGAGATAGCCTTGTGACAGAGTTGGGGTGTGCAGCACCCCTAATGTTCCAACATAAGAACTTAATCATTGTGAAATGGTTCTTCCTTTCCTTCTAGTTCTCTGTGTGGAATCTAGTAGTTGATTATTTCCTTCCAAGGAGGGAGCATCCTGCAGCAGCTTCAATTCCATTTGCACCTTCTTTTTCCTGTTGTTCCTTTGAATTTGGCATTCTTCAGTGAGCACCTCAGCTAATAATTCCACAGTAGAGCTTTTTGAATTTATGGGGAGTGATGTCTCCTTGTTTGCCCTCCACTACCTATTCCAGAACAATCTTGGAGGGAGTATTTGTTTCATTTACTTCTTCAATAATACTTGGAAGCTTAGGACATCTTGCCATATCAGTTTCACCAATGAATTTTGCCTGCTCATTAGTCCTTCAGATCTCCTATCCCAATGTTACAGCAGAAACTCTTTGAGTAGGCATGCTTTTAAGAGCTGTTTTTCTATTTGGTGGATGCAACCTATAACATTTAGCCACATTGTGTCCAAACATCCTGCAATGAAGGTAGAATAAAGGTTTTTGTTCCATAATAATGCTTTGCCAAAACCCTTCCTCAGATGTTCCAAGCCAAACCCTCTTTATTTCAGGCGCTGTGATATATCTTTCCACCAGCACTCTAGCACCTGCTGGTCTAGCCAGATTGTAAGTCAGGGCATCAACTTTTAAAGGCCAGCCAAGCAGCCATCCAATATTAAACAAAACATTTTGATGGTAATGTTAAATAGGAAGGTTAGGAAATTTAAACCAAATTGTAACATTTGGGGGTTCTTTGCTTGGATCAAATTCAGGAATCCACTTTAGTAATTTCATGGGGGTTCCAAAAATTAGGAGAGTTTGTTTAGCAAATACTTTAGCATAATCCTCCTCATTAGACATCTTCATGAAGAGGTGACTACCATCCATTAAGCCCAGCTGCCAAGCAGCAGTGAGTTGGAGTTCCTCAAAAAATTTTCTAACAAAATCCATTTTTGGAAGGCCAAATTGAAACTTTCCAATCAAGGTTAACTTGATTGAATCATTTAGAGACTGCAACTCCCCAGGAGTAAAACTTACAGCAGGTTCACCCTCTTTGACTCCAATAGGAGAAATATAAGGGCAGGAGGTCTTGCCAACTGGTGCATCATGCAAGGCTTGAGGGAAAACCAGATGGTCAAAGTTTTTAGGCAAACCTTGCCCTCTACCAACAACACCATAATGAGTGGCTTGGTTCCACTGTGCATTAACTTCCACATTAATGGGACTGAACTCCATTAAGACAACTACAGTATAAAACAAAAGTCAGGGGACTTAGATCCAGAGAGAAAAACCTCAATGGAACAATAAAGTTCTACACAGCAGTCACAAGCACTAAATGGGACAACAAGAATCCCACCCAACAACAGGGTAAAACAAACACCAAAGACCAAAAAGTGGAAGCCAGCCACCAGAGAACCTAGGTAGACAAAAGCCAGTCCACCTGTCCTAGTGGGGAGCCACAGCAAGGGAGCTACATAGATAAACTCAATGGAACAGTAAAACAAAAAATAGCCACGGAAGCCCTCCACCACCACCAAAGGTGACAGCAGAGAGGTAACCGGCACAAAACACCACCTCAGAGAACCATAGTTTCAAGCAGCCACCACTCTTCCTGCTTCCAAAACCCTAGCAGAGCACCACCAAACCCAGCCGCCAAACATCCTGATATATATATATATNAATAGTTTAGGCTTCATTTCCTACTAGCTATTGTTTCTTTTTTTAATTTTAAATGAATTTATATAAATGATATCTATCAATGAACATTTGCAGTACGAGGATCTCAATGGTGAACTACCAATAAAACAACATAACAGTCCTTTTCTCAACATGCTCTAGGATTTTTTTCCCTATTTACTTCACCTCTTGCTCAACAGATGTGCCCCCAGCCCATGTAGTGGTTGGAGGCCTCCCCCATGAAATATCCTCCAAAAGATGTTTTGAATGGCTTTTATGATATGTTGGAATCCTCTGGTCTTCACAAATTTCATTTTGGGGGCAATCCCTCTTCTCTTTTGGAAGCCAATTGATCTTTACTTTTAACTCACTGATGCAACCACCTCTTCCTCAGGCTTTCCACCTCATTCTTCCCTTCTTAGAGTAGTTGTTGCAAATTTTATCTCCTCATTTCATCCCTCTACAACGAAAAACCTATAATTAAAAATATCCTTTCTTCTCATATTCCCTCCACATAAAGGTTCTATTCTACCTTTGTTCAATTTGTAGCGGATTTTATCTCCTTCTATGATGAAAAGTTCTCTAAAGTAGCTTAAGAATGTATTCTATATTTACTTAATGTTATAAAAAAGGCTTGGCCTTTTTGCTGCTTAAGTTTCTGTGTATCGAGAATCACAAACTTATTTGCATGACGAGTGATGTGTTAAAAGTAATGCTCAAAGTCCTTTTTGTTTTATACAATTTTATGGATTAAATTGCACTTTAATGAAATGTATTTTCATTTTTTTTTGTAGAAAAAATAGGTGGTGGAAGTGGAGCAATGTGGAGGAGACTGGAGTAAAGGAGCATGCAGGAAACTGGCGCTTAGGCGCCAGTCTCAACTCTTGCAAATGGAAAGGGTGGAACCATACGAAGAGGGTAGTTCTTTGGCACCATATACTTAATTCCAAGGTGTCACAATATTTGCAATTTGGGCCACGATACTGGCGCCTAGGCGCCACTTCCTTGGGCTCCAAGCCTCCCGCACACTCTTCAGCAAACTAAGAGACTAGCGCTTAGGCGCCAACCCTAGCGCTATTAGGCGCCAGCAATTGCTTAAGAATATTTTTAGAAGTTCGACCACCTATCATGGGGAGTTACTAGGAGGTTGTGGAGTGATTTCTTGTGATGAGAAAAGAGCATTTAATGGGCATGTATCAGGGACTTATAGAGGTTGTTGATTGATTGATGGAAATAAGGTTTAGAGTGTATTTTTGGGAGAATTTAGTGATAAAATGAGGAAAAGGTTGTGGATGTGTTGTAGAGTCTTGTTCCATCTTCTTCTTTAGTGAGGGATTTGGAAAGACTTATGGAGTAGCAGCAAGGGAGGATTTGGTGGAGCATCTCAATTACAAAGGAGAGGAAGATAAGTGAATGTGCATTTTATTTGTAGAGTTTCTCTAAAAACATCATTTAATGGAATTATCTTGTTTTCAAATAAAGTTTTATTGTATGTTCTTCATGCTTTCTGAGTAGCACTCTTTACCATACCTTATGATGATTGAATAGGAAGGGTAAGAGTTAAAAATATTTTCAAAATTGTTTTCTTAAATATTTAATTTGATGATCAACCATAAGATCTTTAATTGCTTTTCATTCAAGCCAAGTGAAATGTTAAAATGTGTTGTGATCTATAATGACTCAGGAGAGATATGGTAATCAACTAGATTAGTCATGTTAAACAGTGGATTGCATGTGGATATTCTTCATATGGGGATGGAAATGTTAGGGAAGTATTATTTGAGGGTAGAAAATGGAATTTAAGGAATTAAAGAAATTTTAAACAATCTTATTTATGCACTAGGGAGAGGGTAAAAAAAGATTTGCTTCTATTTATCACTAGCCAAATTTACAATTAACTTTTTACATATCCTACACTCCACTTAAATCATTGCAAGGGAGGGTAACTTTAGAACCTGATATTCATCAATCCAACACCTAGTGAAGTAGGATTTCTATAATATTTATACTTTAGACTTGCTTTAGATTCTTGATCTCGATTGTCTATATGCAACAATATAACAATGAATTTAATTATAAATTTCACTTAAATTTCCTTATTTTACAATAACGCCAAAAAATTAATCCTGATGAAAATAGGAATTTAACTTTTTAAATTATATATATATTAGGATACTATGCAAGTGTATGTATCGTTATCAAGTAATATAAGACTTTTTGATTAAAACCTAAATATATTGATTAAACCCACAATATGCACTTTTGAACAACAACTTTCTATTCTAAAAATACAATTACTTAAACTACAAATATTTTCACAATATTAAAATTCAAGTCTTTTTGGTATTTTTGATATTTTGACTAAATAGTAACAATTTAAAAAGATAACTTGAGTTTAGGTAAAAGAAAATTACTAAATTTGAAAAATATCTTTCTCCTTATCATAAATTAGTAATAAGTATAAGAATTCTGTTGTGGAAGTATGCAAATTGTGGTGTGCCAAATAGAAGCAATTACATTCTTTATCCTTACTATAGATGCCATAAATATCCTTACTATAGATGTCATAAAGAACATTGAATAATTTAAAGTTTGAATAGTTTTGAAGACATGTTAGGCAGAGAAGATACAAGCTCTCACTCTAGAGTTCCTTCGATTCCCTCCACCTGGAGGCTAACATCTCGTATTAGAACTTAAAACAATAAATCAAGTTGGGGGTTTTAACCTGTCACTTTAAAGTCCTCTAACTCTACACCCTTCAATGATTATTTCCATATTTATTTGCACTAAATCATATGAATTACATTCTCATTCATACAATCTTATGTTATCTTTCCAATTATTGACTGCAATAATACCAACCTGATTCTTACATGTTCTTACAAAAAAATTTAACTTCTGGATTGGCCAAATCCAGAAGTAAATGAAGTTCATGGATTTAAATTTTCACAACTTCTTCCAACATAAAAGATCAATACTCTCCACAATTTCCATTTAAAATTTAATTACAAATTATTTTAAGGGGAAAGATAAAGAAAATTACTCAGAATTTAGGGAGAAAACAAAACCACACCACACTTTATTTTAAAAGTAGATATCATTGTCAAACCAATAAGAAGTCTCGATTAAAACCAAAAGTAGTTTAAAAAAAATAATAACTTATCTCAAATCCTCCACCAAATTCTTGAAGTTCCTTTGAATTTTTTCTTTCTTACAACACTCAAAACTCTCAAAATAAAACTAAAAACCAAAAGAAAAAGTAAATTTTGTGTGGTACTTGAATCTCTCCTTAAAATTCTCCATGATCTTCTTCTCAGGACTCCAACACTCTCTCCTTCTTCAAGCACCCTCTCCCTCTTCAAGCCCTCTCTCCAAATGTAAAAACTTCCTTATTTTATAAATTTCTAAGAGGTTCCTTGATAACTCTTCAAAATGTGTCCAAATTCGATGCATTCTCCAAAGGATTCTTCCTTTCACAAGTCTTTTAATTATATTTTCGTTCCTAGTGGTCATAACCACCCTCTTTAGCCAATAGGTGCCACAAATACCTCTTGAAAATTTGTCCAAAAGAAGAAAACCGCCAAATAACTGCTTCTGGCTCTTAAGCGTGGATCCTGTGGCGCTTATGTGTGGCCTTCTCTGTTTACCCGGCGCTTAGGCGCCAAAACACTTTAGCACAATGCTCACCTTTTTACTCCAAAGTTAATCCTTTTTCACTCCTTTTGGTATTTTTCACATTTTTACTTTTACCTGGAAGAAAAACATATAAATACCTTCCATTAAAGCACAATATCTCAAATATAGTTATAAAAATGTGTCTAAAAATACTATATATTTTAGGTGTATCAAAATCCTCCAAACTTAAAAATTCTCAAGTGACACTTCAATCTTTAAAAACTAAATAAGTATGATATGTATATGAGTTTCTTTAAGAGTTACTAAAATTTAGATTTATAAATATAGTAGTCCAATTTAGAAAAAAATGATTCGTAAATGAGACCAACTTAAAGTTTAGAAATTTTTAATGGTAAGAAAGATGAAAATATGAGTTCCTATCTAGTTCAAAAATATTGTAGATTCTCCAATTTTTGAATTTAGTCCTTTTATTATCTCCACTTAAAATTTTTTATTAAGAATAATTTTACTTACTATGTTATATCCATAAACTTAAGAGTTTCTCATGTCTTATACTTTAAAAATATCAAATGTTAAACCAATTTTTGATTAGGCACTAATTCTCAAGCTTCTCCTTCCATACATTTTTTTCTTTCTTTTCCTTTCTTTTTTTTCTTTTTCATTTTTCTTCTTTTTTTTCTTTTTCTTTTTCTTTTTTCTTCTTTTTTTTTTCCTTTTCTTTTCTTTCTTCTTTTCAGGCAATGATTACTATATCTTGATAGACCTTTAATGGTTTTGAATTTCACTTCTACTTTCCTAAAGTAAAGTCCTGATATAAATCTTTTACTTATAAATATAATAATAGCTTTGAAAATTATTTTTAATAAGAGAAATTTAATTATTAAAAATAAAAGTCTAAAAGTTTAAAATTTTCAAAATACAATTTATCTTACAAAAGATAATTACACTATATTTAGCATTTTCTACACTAAAAACTTTTAACTGAAAGTTTTTCTTCACCATTCAAAATTTTAAATAATTTTTCTTAGTCATTTTTGACATCAATTTTTATTTCCCTAATATAACTTCCTATACATGATCTTTTTTTCTTTTCAAATCAAATTCATTTGTAGAACATTTGAGAACAAATAAAATTCAAGTTTTGAAAATATTTTTCATCCCCCCCAAACATAAATTTTTAACAGGATTAAAATGTTTAGTGTCATATATATCTAAGGAAGAATGAAAAATAAAAATAACATGCTTATAAGAATTTTTATATTGTAAGTATACAAGTATAAAACTAAAAACAAGAGTAAAATCAATTTTTGATCAAAATTTTTTATCATTTTCATTTTAATTTAATATGTAGAGATTCAATAGACTTCTAAGTAGTAGGTAAAAACATAAAAACAAACTAACACACTAACTTTGATATCGCAGCCTTAACATAAAAACAAACACACAAATATGATAAAAGAGAATTACAGGGTGATAGTTTTCTAAGTTTAAAATTTAAAACTAAAGTTAGCAAGATTTTCAACTTTTTGCAAGACATAGAATTAAGTTCAATCTTTAACTATCACAGTTCTAAACACACAATAAGAGTTACTACCCTAGCATTTTAAAATAAAGTACTAAAAAACCACAACATCTCAATACAACTGAAAATAAAAATCTCAGACATAATATTGTCTAAACAAGTACACAAACATACATGTCTCAAGTTCAAAACACAAAAACACATCAGATCACAAATCTTACTTAAACATAAAATTCCAAACTGCATCACATAGTTCAAATCAACACACAAATGCAAATGTAGCAAGTTTAGACCCTATAGTTCATATCATATTACTCTACACCTCATCCTCTGAATCACCGCTATCCCAAACTTCTGCAGGCTTATAACTAGGGTATCTATGATATGGAGGAAATTACACTTGTTGGTTACCTCTAATGAGGCTCTCCAAAAATGAGTGAAATTTTTCTTCATAATCACTTTTTCTCCTATTATACCTTTCAATATGATCTACAAAATGCTCTAATTTTTGTAATCTATCAGCGGTATAGTTAATATTATCCATCATCCTCTGTAATAATTGATCTTGGGTCTCAGTAGACTAACCTCGAGAAGTAGAAGCACATGAGGTAGATGGTCTAGATGTAGAAGCAATAGACGTCTCCATTCCATAACTTCTAGGAAATCCTCTTCTCAAGCCAAAAATAGAATGTTCAGAATAAGTCTTCACGTTCACCTTTGTGATGGGCTTTAAACACAATTGTACTTCCTCCCAGCTATCATAATTTACTTCAGCTTGCTCACATAAAGAAAAGATCAAGGAAGAAAGTCCCAGACCTGCCAGAGTAATGACAGTGACAGAACTGATGATAGTCTGATATATCAAAGCTTCTTTGTTGATGAGCTTTCCTTCTTAGATACAATAATTTAACTTTGCTCTCTCTATGGTAACTTTACTGAGATGATTTATTGGTAGCAGACAAGCAGAAAAAGAATACTGCCATGCCTTTGAAGGTGCACTTAACTTTGATGTGGGGAAATTGACTCTCCTCTCATTAGTGATCTTTCAGAGTCCTCTTCCAACAGTCAAATACGAAACAATCTCATCTAGCTCCATCTCATTCAAACTATAATTTGCATAAAAACATAAAATATCTTGTGGTAAATGGTAGAACAAATTGATTATCTCAAGTGAAAAATGTACCAACTTTCATTAAACCAGAACTCTATCATCTTCAGCCTCAGGAGGGTTTGCATATAACTCCTTAGCAATAGAAAAAATGACAACTATAGAAAAATAACAGAATCGTTCCCACTGTAAGCGAACAATCAGATCTTCCACAGATCCACCTGGATTCTTAGAACAATGCTCTTGGATAAGTTTTCATGATTGCAACGCATCACTGTACCAATCCAGAGCCTTCGAACTAACAAACTTGCTCGAATCAAAGGGCGCTTTCCTTTACTCTTCATTTTTGGTGCCATTCTACAATTCTATAAAATTCCAAAAATAACTTCAAAAATCAAGTCTAAACTACTAAACTAAACTTTCAAAAGCATAAACTACACTTCCTAAGCAATTTCCATAGATTTCTCCTCATTTTTCACTATGAATAGTGAATTTTTGAATTTCACCAAATGTACTCAAAATACATGGTAAAAATTCAAAATTCATTCTTAAGCACTCTCATAAGATTCATTCCTTATCTCTTCAAGCTCAAAGATTCATTCCTTATCTCATAAAATCCAAAATCAAAAATACACTTCCTAAGCACTCTCATAAGTTTCATTCATTATCTCTTCAAGCTCATTTAATTGCAATAATCACTTCTCACCAGCATCTTTCAAATTATAATTGAACTCTTTAATTTCCTAATATGCTTTATGCTCAAGTTCAACTGGTAAGTGACAAGCTTTCCTAAAATTAGGCTATATGGGGACATTCTCTTAGGAGTTCTATATGCAGTCCTATAAGCCCACAAAGCATAGTCAAGTTTAACTAACCAATACATTTTGTTGGATTTATATATTTTTTTCATAATTCTTTTAATTTCCCAATTGGATAACTTAGCCAAACCACTTGTCTGAGGATGGTAAGCAGTAGAAATCCAATGAGTTATATGATATTTCTTTAATAACATCTCCATTATGGCATTTCTGAAATGACTTCCTCCATCAGTAATGATAACTTTCGGCATCCTAAATCTATAAAATATGTATTTTTTCAAAAATTTTGCAATACTTTGAGCATCACATCGAGGTAAAGCAACAACTTCTATCCATTTTGACACATAGTCCAGTGCTAACAGAATATATAAATTCCCAGAAGAGGTATAAATGGTCCCATGAAATCTAATCCCCAATCACCAAATATTTTAGCTTCTAGCATATAATTCTGGGACATCTCATTTCTTCTAGAAATATTGCTTACACATTGACATCTATCACAAGTTTTGATATAAACATTAACATCTCTAAAAATTGTAGGCCAATAAAATATAGATTGTTAAATTTTGTATGTTGTTTTATCAACACCAAAATTTACCCCAAAATCAGAATTATGACATTTTTAGATAATTTCATAAGTCTCTTCTAATGGTACACTTCTCAAAATAATTAGATCCTTTACTTGTTTATAAAAAAATGGGTCATCCCAAAAATAAGTCTTAGCTTCAGAAATAAATTTCCTCTTATGTTGGTATGTCAATCCATTAGGCATAATATCGCTAACAAGAAAGTTCACAATGTCAGCATACCACAGAACAAACCACTCAGTAATAGCGAACAATTTTTCATCTCGAAAATGTTCATTAATTTCTCTTTCAAAATATGGTATTTTTTCTAACTCAAGTCAGGACAAATGATCAGCAATTTGATTTTCAATCCTCATTCGATCTACTATTATCAAATCAAATTCTTGTAAAAGAAGAATCCATCTTATAAGGCTAAGTTCAACATCCTTGTTTTTCATTATGTACTTAATAGCATAGTGATCTGTATGCTCTACATAATGAGTTCCAATTAAATATGATCGAAATTTATCAAAGGCATAAACTTTTGCTAATAACTCTTATTTAGTAGTTGTATAATTAATTTGAGTTTCGTTAAGAGTTTTACTAACATAGTAAATTACTTTGAAAAACTTATCATATCATTGACTTAAAACAACTTCAATAGCATATTCACTAGCATCACACATCAATTCAAAAGGTTTTCCCAAATCTGGTGAAATTATAATTACTGTAGTGATTAATTTTTCTTTTAATAACTAAAAAGCTTTTAGGCATTCCTCATCAAAATGGAAAATTGCATCTTTCTCCAGTAAATGGCATAAAGGCTTAACAATTTTTGAAAAGTCTTTAATATATCACTTGTAGAATCAAACATGTCCTAAAAAACTGCTAATTCCCCTTACATTTGTTGGATAAGGTAAATTAGCGATCCCTTAAATTTTAGCAAGACATACTTCCATACCATTCTCTGATATTTTATGTCCTAATACAATTCCTCTCGCTACCATAAATTGGCATTTTTCCCAATTAAGGACTAAATTTGTTTCTTCACAGCGTTTTAGAACATTAGATAAATGTTCCAAGCACGAGTCAAATGAAGTTCCAAATATTGAAAAATCATCTATAAAAACTTCAATTCCTTTTTCAATTAAATCACTAAAAATTGCCATCATATATCTTTGAAATATAGCAGGAGCATTACATAAACCAAAGGGCATTCTTCTAAAAGCAAATGTACCATAAGGACTGGTAAAAGTTGTTTTCTCTTGATCCTCAAGAGTTATTTGTATTTGGAGTTAACCAGTATATCCATCAAAAAAATAAAAGTATTTATGCCCAGCTAGTCTATCCAGCATTTGATCTAGAAAGGTTAGTGGAAAGTGATCTTTCCTAGTGGCAAGATTTAAGTTTCTATAATCAATGCATATTCGCCACCCTGTGACTTATCTAGTAGGTATTAATTCATTATGTTCATTCACAGTCACAATCACTCGTCCTTTCTTAGGAACATAATGAATTGGACTAACTCATGCACTATTTGAAATAGAGTAGATAATTTCAGCATCTAACCACTTTTAAATTTTTTTCTTTGCAACTTCTTTCATAACAGGATTCAATCTCCTTTGAAGATCAGCCTTGGGTTTGCAGTTCTCTTCCATATGAATTCTATGCATACAAATTGAAGGACTGATTCATTTTAATATCAGTTTTTTTTCATCCAAAGGCTTTCTTAAAATTTTTTAAAATTTTCATCAATCTTTCTTCATCTTCCAACATTAACTTTGAGGAAATTATAACTGGTAAAGTAGAGAAATCTCCTAAAAAGACATATTTTAAATGATCAGGAAGTAACTTCAACTCAAGTTCTAGAGGTTTTTCAATTGATGGACAAAATGATTTATCTTTGTCTATTGTGTCCAGAGCTTCAAAACTTTCTCGAACAAAGTTTGAATCTTCCTTAAAAAGAACTTCACATTGATCTATTTCCTCTTCTTGTTTGTGTTCCAAATATTTTTCTTCAGATTTTTCTTCACAAGTAGTTTTGAAATGACATTCACTCATATATCTTCTAACATCCATTTTATAACATTCATCATACTTACCTTTTGCAGGATTTTTCATTGATCTTGAAATTTTGAAAGTAACAGCTTGATCATTGACGTGCATTGTTAATTCTCATTTCTACACATCTATCATTGCGCTTCCTATGGCTAGGAAAGGTCTCCTTAAAATGATAGGTATGTCTTTTTCTTCCTCCATATCTAGCACAATGAAATCAACAGGAAAGATAAATTAATCCACTTTCACTGGGACATCTTCTATAACTCCTTTAAGGTACACTATTGAACAATCTGCTAACTGTAGAGTTACAATAGTAGGCGTTATTTCTCCTAATCTCAATCTCTTAAATATTGATAATGACATAAGGTTAATGATTGCACCTAAAATACATAAAGGTTTCACATAAAATTTGTCTCCTATTGCACATGAAATTGTAAAGCTACTAGGTTCTTTATGCTTTAGAGGAAGCTTCTTCTGAATTATAACACTGCACTCCTCACTAAGTGCAACAATCTCATTATTTTCGAACTTCCTTTTTCTATTAAGAATATCCTTCATAAACTTTACATTGCTTGGCATTTGTTCTAAAGCTTCAGTCAATGGAATATTAATTATAAGCTTATTAAAAATCTCCATAAATTTTGAAAGTTGCTTATCCAATTTCTGTTGACAAAGTCTCTAAGGAAATGGAGGTGGTGGTTTTTCTAAGTTAACTTTAAATGGAGAAATAGGTCTTTTAAAATCTTTTGGAGCATCCTCTTTTTATTCTTCAATTTTTTCTCTCTCCACTTCAGTTTCTTTTTGAATTCTACCTTCTAACTCTCTTTTGCTTTTAAGTTGAATGGCTTTTACTTGCTCTTTATTCTGGTCTTTCAGATTTGTTTTAGTATTAATAGGGAGTGTTTCTCGGGATCTATTACTTAATGAATTTTTGATTGTCCAAGTTTATTCTCAATATTTCTACTTATAGCTCCTCGACTTTGTAATTGATTTCCCATTTATAACAGCACTTCTTCTATAGACAAGTTATTCTCCTTAAATAATCTATTACCGGTAAAACCAGGAGGATAAGTGGATCAATAATTATTATTCCCTTGGTTCTTCCAGTTTTCGAATGGGTTTCCTTAATTGTTCCCCATTGCTGATTATTACCACCCGTAGTGTTATTCCAATTAAAGTTGGGATGGCTCTTCCAACCCGGGTTATAATAATTTGAATATGGTTTATTTTGCATTTTATTTATGGCATTCAAAGTTTCGAATGATGCTTGAGATTGTACCATTTGGCCTAATGAATTCTCTTCAATCATTGAAATTGGTTGAGAAAATTTCATTCCAAATTGATCTAATTTTCTTGAAATTACACCAACATAATTTGCTAACATAATAAATGCATCAGATTCATGAATATTAGCTACTTTCTTTGGATTCATTCTCTTAGAAGGCCATTGAAAATTATTAGTAGCCATTTCTTCAATTAAAAAATAAGCATCATGAAATGGTTTTGACATCAATGGACCACCAGTAGCGACATCAATAATAGATTTAACAGATCCAACTAATCCATTATAAGAAGTTTGAATTATTAGCCAATCAAATATAGCTTGGTGTGGACACTTTCTTAAGTGTTCCTTAAATCATTCTCATGCTTCATAAAAAGATTCCCCTTTAAACTGATTAAAAGATGTAATATCATTTCTAAGCTTCGTAGTTTTTTATGGTGGAAAATATTTAGCTAGTAATTTTTGTGCTAAATCACCCCAAGTTCTGATAGATCTAGGTGCTAATGAATTCAACCACAATTTAGCTTTATCCCTCAGTGAGAAAAGAAATAACCTAAGTCTTATGACATAATCTGATACACCATCATATTTAAATGTAGTGCACAATTCCAGAACACTAGCAAGATGGAAATTTGGATCTTCAGTTGGTGACCTCCAAACTAATTATTTGATACCATTTGGATAATAGTAGGTTTAAGCTCAAATTAATTAGCCAATATAATAGGTTTTTTAATACTACACTGATGTTCATCTACCGTAGGGTTGGCATAATCTCGTAAATATCTAAACTCTTGATGAATTTCAGCATTTTGATTGTTTGGGTATTCCATTTCTCTAATTTTTTTGGATTTTTCAAGATTTTTTATTTTTTCGGTTTTTCTAATTTTCTTAACACCTCTCCAATTCAAAATCCTTCTAAACTTGAACTACACATACAGTTAACATAAAATAAAAATAAAATAAACACAAAATAAAATACAATAACTGTTAGAGTTTAAGTATGAATTTCTAAAAATATAAATTTGCTTTTAAATCAATTAATTTCTCCCCAAAAATGGTGCCAAAAACATGATCCAGACTGTCTATGTGCAACAGTATAACAATGTCTTTAATTATAATTTTCACTTATATTTTCTTATTTTACAATAGTGCCAAAAATTTGATCCTGAAGAAAATAAGAATTTAACTTATATATATATATATATATATATATATAT
>JXCR01148957.1:62712-81204 GCA_002079205.1 Phalaenopsis hybrid cultivar
ACCTGCCTTCACATGTAGAAGGAAGAACTTGTGGGAAAGACTGGATAGAGTCTTAGCAAATGACCACTGGATCCAGAATTTTTTGCAAACTACTATAACCCATTTAAGCCTTATTGGATCTGATCACAGGCCTTTGGTTATCACCATTGGCCAAAAGAGTGGCTGTCAGAAGGGTGCTTTTAGATACCTGAATGTATGGTCACAACACAAGGACTTCTTGCAAGTTGTTAAGGAGAACTGGAAAAATGAGTCACATCCTGACCTATTCATCTGCTTGTGGCAAAAGAAAAAAAAGGTAGGTACTGCCCTCAAAAAGTGGAGTTGGA
Organism: Phalaenopsis hybrid cultivar; assembly: GCA_002079205.1. Classification (NCBI taxonomy): domain Eukaryota; kingdom Viridiplantae; phylum Streptophyta; class Magnoliopsida; order Asparagales; family Orchidaceae; genus Phalaenopsis; species Phalaenopsis hybrid cultivar. Next base: position 63,039 of record JXCR01148957.1, read on the forward strand.
TAACTTTTGGAGATTTGATGAAGGCTGTGGATAAGGCTGAACAGGAGTTACAGACTCTGGAGGAGGAGCACAGTAAAGGAAATACTGATGATATCTCTCTTTTAGAGCCCAATGAGAAAGCTCTTGCTGCTATAAATTGGCAAGACCATTTCCTTAAGAAAAAAGCTTCCAAAAGCAAATTTACTGAAGGGGATAGAAACACAAAATTCTATCATGCTTGCATCAATTACCAGAGGAAATGCAACACAATTCACTGTATTAAAGATCAGAATGGTAATTGGATTAGGAAGGAGGAGGAGATTGCTAAAAGTGCTATGTTATATTGCCAACAACTCATGAAGGATAACACTACTGATAGAGGCCATATTGATAAATCAGAAAGCAAACAGTTTACTGCTAATTTAAAGCTGACTGATATGCCTGAGAAGGAGGAGATTAAGAGAGCCTTGTTGTCTATTGACAGCAGTAAATCAGCTGGTCCTGATGGATTTACTGCAAACTTCTAAAAAAAAGCATGGGGGTAGATTAATGTGGAGGTTATTCAAGCTATCCAACACTTTTTCAAAGGCCATCTCCTCCCTAATTACTTCAATGCTTCTTCAATTGTTTTCATTCCAAAGAATTCTATTAAAAACTACTGGATTCTCTTCAGAACTATAAGCCTTACCAATGTTATCAGCAAAATTATCAGTAAAATTTTGGTTAGCAGACTTCAACCAGTTCTACCCTAGCTGATCAGCATCAATCAAGCAGCTTTTGTGAAAGGGAGAAGTATAGGGGACCAAATTTTACTAGCTCAAGAACTATTACAAGATTTGGAGAGACTATGCAGAGGAGAAAATGTTATTTATAAATTGGACTTAAAGAAGGCTTATAATATGGTCAATAGGGAATTTATCATGGAATGTTTGGAGGCTAGAGGATTCTCAGGGGAGTTCTGCCAGATCATTAAAAGATGGCTAGAGGCTAATGCCAACTCAGTCCTTATAAATGGGAAAGCTCATGGTTTTTTCAAAGCAAATAGAGGCCTTAAACAAGGTGACCCTCTCTCCCCAACTATTTTCATTCTGGTTTTAGATTATCTATCAAAACTCATTATTGGCCAGGAGAAAAGGAAAAGGCTCAATGTCTATCTCAACAAAGCTAAGATGGTTATAAGCCACCTTATTTATGCTGATGACATTATCATATTCACAAGGGCAACCAAGGGTGCAACTAGAAACCTTGATGAGTGTTTGAACAAGTTTCAACAAGTATCTGGGCTAAAAGTTAATAAATAAAAATGCCAATTTCTAGCAAACAAGAAAGTTCCTATTCCAATCAGGCAGTGGATGGCAAAATTCACAGGCTTTTCTACCATGAGCACCCCTTTAAATTATCTGGGCACCCAATTAGTCAGAGATAGAATCAAACAGACACAGTTTGATGAGGTTACAGACAAAATCAATTCCTCCCTTCAAGGGTGGACTAACTCTTTCTTATCTAATGAGGGTAGGATCACCCTCCTAAAGAGCATCCTCACATCTACCCCCCACTATACCCTCCAAGTGGCCAATATGAAAAGAAGCACCACTTTGATGCTCGAGAGAACTTTTAATAGATTTCTTTAGGCTGGGAACTGGAAGCAAATGATTTGGGCTAGCTGGCAAAGAGTGGCTAAACCTTAACTTGAACCTGTTGAATGTGGGCTGGGGAAATTTAAAAGACAGCTTGCGAGACTGGCAGGAAATCAACCTGATGCCTCTTCCCTTCATTGTTGCTTGGCTTATTTGGAATGCTAGGAACAAGGTGAAGCATGAGGACAGTGGGCCTCCTTCTGATTCTGTGGCAACTAACTGCCAGGCCTATTTACATAAGCTAATCAATTGGAAGAAGTTCCCTTAGATTTTGAAGGTTATGAATAATATTGATACTCAACATCCTATGGTTATTAATGTTAGATGGGAGAAGCCTCCTCACCCTTTCATTAAAATAAACACTGATGGAAGTTTCACAAATAAGAAAGCTAGTATTGGAGGTATCTTCAGAGATCACACAGGCAAAGTTTTGCTTTATTCAAGGCCCCCTATATTGCAGAAGATGCTTTAGAAATAGAAGCTGCTGCCCTTTACTGGGCATTAAAAATTGCTAAGGAAGTCAAGTGGATTTGTATTATTGTTGAAGTGGACTCTTCACACCTGGTGGAGCCAGTCACTGCCACCTCTTCCCCCCCTTCGCACATAAACCAGTGGATTTATAGAATAAAGAAGATTATCACAAAGATCAAGTTCCAAATAAATTATAATTATAGGGAAGCCAACAGGCCTGCCAATTTCTTAGCTTTGGAGGGCTCAAACTTGAGCCATGCAGTGGTCTCAACTAACTTCCCTCTCCCTCTACAACAATTAACTCAAGGAGACAAACTTCAAATTCCTTATCTTAGAATTTAGAACTGAAATCCTGGGCTCTCCTTTGAGGCTCCAGCTCACTACTGATCAAGCTGCTATCCATCTACTATTTCCTGTATGGCTGAATCGGCCTTGATGTTTTGTTTACAGTCATATATATATATATATATATACACACACACACATATATATACAGGATGCTGGCGGCTGGGGAGCTTGCTCTGCCAGGGTTTCTGGTTGGATGATGGAGGCTAGCTGCTGCTGCTTGTTGCTGGTGGTAGAGGTCATTACTGCTCCTGTTGTTTCTTTCCTGGACCTTTTTCTTTGGGGGCTGTTGCTTCTCTTCCTGCTAACTCTAGTGGCACTGTTCCATTGGTTTCTTCTCTGGTTTTTGGAGTTTTGCTGCTGCTATTTATTAGTTGTACCTCCTTGGGGTGATGGTTTCCCCCATTGACACTTTAACTGACTCCCAGTGGACAAAAGCAACTTATGCTGGACTGGTGGGGAAATCCACTGACTCTTTACAAGATTATGACCTCCTTGCTTTCCCACAAGCTTTCCATGATACTGCTACTGTAAAAGGAAGCAGTCCTTGCATTCACCCACTGGGAACTAAAGAGGGTGAAACAACTGTGTATTTCACTACTAAGGAAATTGAGGATTTAAGCGAAGACGTTAAGTTCACCCTTATAGGCAAATTTCAGCTATGACACCCTAAAATGGACCTAGTTAGAAATTTTTTTGATTCTCTGATGTTCATAGGTAATTGGAAAATTGGGCTTTTGGATGGGAGACACCTTCTAATCCAATTGGTAGCTGAGGAAGATTATGCTAGATTGTTTGCCAAATAATCTGTTAGCATTGTTGGAACTGTTATGAAGATCATCAAATGGACCCTTGGCTTTGACCCTAGTAATAAGCCTTCTGTTGTCCCCATTTGGTTTAAGATACCTGGATTATCATTACCCTATTTTAAGCTTAATGCCCTTTTTAATATTGGTAGAGCACTAGGAACTCCTCTGAGAGTGGATGCTCCCACTTATAACAAGGTTAGACCTGATCTTGCTAGGATTCAGGTGGAAAGAGATGTCACACTCCCTGAACTGAAGAGAATCTGGATTGGTTCTAATGCTGATGGGTTCTGGCAGGATATTTTAGCTGAACAGAAGCCTTACTATTGCCCACATTGCAAGATGTTTGGGCATACAGCTGATAAGTGCTATAGATTACACCCTCCAAACAGGAAGATGGCAAGAAAAATCAACATAGAATCTGGGACAATTGTGGCTAATGATGCAAGGGGCATTACTCAAGAAATTATGTTAGAAAAATGGTTGGAAACCAATACAAGGTCTGAAGAGCCACCCCCAAGGTCTCATGAGGATCCAACACAGATTGATCCTCTTGGAGAACTAACTGAACCATATAGCCAAGAAGACACTCTACTACACAGATCAATCAGGAAGGAAAATACTGTAATCACAATTGTCACACCCACATCCCCCTTGCTTACTAAGTAGGGGAAGGAAACCATCACAGAGAAAATTGATAAAGCCCCATAGGAACCAAGCATTAATGAACTGAAACAAACTATTGAGGAGGATTGGCAAATTAAAACAGCAAGGAAAAGAAGAAAACCAGGTACAGAAGTGAAGAAATTACAAGCAGGAGTGCAATCTATGAAGGCTGATAAAATCAGGAATGGGTCTCCACTCCTTAGAGGAAGAACCAGCTCTAGATCCCAGCCTTCCCCACATCCTCCACTCCATGATTAATCTACTTTGTTGGAATATAAGGGGGATGGCTAACCCCCTATCTCTTAAAAGAGTTTTATACTTGAATTATAAATACAAATTATGGTGCATTGCCATTCTTGAACCCATGGTTCATAAGAATCCACACAATCTGATTAAAAAATTTGCTGGTTTTACCCATTTTGGAAATACTAACAATAAAATTTGGATCTTTTGCAGAAAAGAAACCAATATTGATATCCTCATTGACCATCCACAATTTGTCCACCTCTCATTCAATATGAATGGACACATAGGTGAAGCTACCTTTATCTATGTTGGATGTACCAAGGATGCTAGAAAAGAGCTATGGAATAGGTTGACTCAAATCAGCCAACAGGTGAACTCCCCATGGTTGGTGGGGGGGGGATTTCAACTGCATCATTTCTGCCACTGAAAAATCTGGAAGCAGAACCCCTAACCTTGCCAAGATAACACCTTCAGAGATAATATACACAGAGTTGTTCTCTTTGATTTGGGTTTCAAGGGCCCTAATTTCACTTGGAAATGGGGTTCTATCTGGGAGAGGCTTGACAGAATATTGGTCAATGATGTTTGGTTCAATCACTTCCCCCTAACCTTTGTAACTCACCTTAGCCTTGCTGGCTCTAATCATAGACCTATTCTTGTAAGCATCACTTTTACTGATAACAATAACTCCCCCCCTTTAGATGCCTCAACATGGGGGCTACTCATCCTTCTTATAATAATTACATTGCTGATCTATGGAAAGGGATCTCTCATTCTGACCCTTTAATCAAGCTAAGCATACTGCAAATCAAGATTGCTAAAGCCCTCAAAAGTTGGAGCTGGAACACTTTTGGAAATGTCCATACCACAGTTCAGAAGGCTTAAGAGGAAGTTAAAGCTCTGGAGAGGGGGTGACAGCTTGGTATTGAGGAAGAGAAAAAGTTGCTGACTGCTCAGAACTACCTCCTTAGTGCCATTGATTATCAGGAAAAATTTCTTAAACAGAGGGCATCCATGAATATTTTCACTGATGGGGATAGAAACACTAGATTATTTCATGCCTACATCAAATATAAAAGAAAATGCAATACCATCCATGCTATTCAAAATGCTAATGGCCAGTGGTTACACAACAATAATGATATAGCTAATGATGCTATATGTTATTATAAAGATCTACTCAACCAGGACCACCACTTCAGACCCCATATTGAGAAGGAACACTTCATGGAAGAACTGAACTACACTGCTGGTCTCAAGTTGACAGATACCCCCACTGAAAAGGAAATATGGAATGCAATTAACTCCATTGATAGCAGCAAGTCTGCTGGCCCTGATGGTTTCACTGCTGAATTCTACAAGAAGTCCTGGGATATCATTAAGACTGATGTTATAGCTGCTGTTACAAGCTTCTTTAAAGGCAACAATCTTCCAAAATACTTTTGCTCCTCCACCACTGTACTGATCCCTAAATCTGAAATACAGAACACTTGGAATCATTTCAGACCCATCTGTTTAACCACTGTCATCAGTAAAACCATCAGTAAAATCATTGTGAACAGGCTACAACCTCACTTGGACTACATAATTAAACCCAATCAAACGGCTTTTGTGAAAGGTAGGTCTATTATTGATAACACTCTTTTGGCCCAAGAACTTCTACAGGACTTGAATAAAGCTTGTAGAGGGGGTAATATGATATATAATCTGGACTTAAGGAAAGCTTATGATACTATAAGCTGGGATTACATTTTGGAGGTTTTAAGTGTTAGAGGTTTTGATGCTGGCTTCTGTCAACTTATCAGGAGGTGGCTGCACAATAATGATCATTCCATTCTGATAAATGGGCAACAGAAGGGCTCCTTCACTGCTACAAGAGGTTTAAAACAAGGGGATCCACTTTCACCTACCATCTTTATACTGGCCATTGACTACTTGTCCAGAATGCTGGATGAAGCCTTACTGAATCATAGTTAACACAGATACCATAACAGATCCAACATTGTTATCACCCACTTACTATATGCTAATGACATAATGGTTTTCTCCAGAGCCAGCAAAAATGCTATAAAAAAAGTCTTCCAAACTCTCCAGAATTTTCAAGCTCTCTCAGGTATGGCTTTCAATCCAGCAAAGTGTCAAATGGTTTTCTATAAAAATGTACCCTCCACTCATAAACTTTGGGCATCATATTATACTGGTTTCACTAATACTCAACTCCCTATTAAGTACCTTGGAGTGCTCTTAATTACTGGCAGAGCTAAACAAACTCAGTTTGATGAGGTTCTGAATAAAATTTCCAACATTCTTAATGGGTGGACTCAGACCTTCTTATCTAATGGGGGAAGAATTACCTTGCTAAAGAGCATAATCACTACCTTCCCAGCCTATATACTACAAATGACTACTTTAAGGAAAAGTACCCAAGCACAGCTGGAGAGAATGTTTAACAAATTCCTGTGGGCTGGTCAAAGACAGCAAATGCGTTGGGCTTCTTGGAGGAAAGTTGCTAAACCCCAAATTGCTGAGGGAATTGGGTTTAAGGACCTTGAACAACTCCTCCAAGTCAATTTTTGTAAACTCTGGATTAAGTTTAGGACCCAAAACTCATTGTGGCCAAAACTCATGTGGAGTAACTACTGCAAAGATCAGCACCCCACTTTGGTCTTAAGGAAAACTGGTGACTGTATAATTTGGGTGAAAATGCTGAAAATCAGACATATTGCTGAAGCTAACTACAGCTGGAAGCTAGGTAATAGGGACAACAAGTTTTGGCTTGATAATTGGTGTCCCAAAGATTGGCTCTCCCCCATTATCAATATTTATAATAGTGATTTGAAAGTGGCTGATTGTTGGGATGGGGACAACTGGTCCCTGGGTAAGTTAGCAAGCCTTCTTCAACCTCATTCTATCACCAAAGTGGTCAGTATAAAATTCAATATAAATCTTACTGATAAACTCTTATGGCAATCCACTTCCCACCAAATTCTCACCAAAGCTATGTATTCTAAAAACTTCTGCTGGGAACATATACCCTGGGGTGATCAGCTATGGAATAAATTCTTATCCCCTTCTACGTCCTTTTGCTGCTGGAGAATATTCCATAGAATGATCCCTACTGATGATATTCTAAAGTTGAAGGGATTGAGAGGTCCCTCTAAATGCTGGCAATGTAGAAAGGCAGAGCAAACTCTGAACCACTTATTATTTGAATGTGAATTTGCTATGGAAACAGTTCCTAAACCATTTGACAATTGACCAGCGAAAGCTTACTTTGGATAGACTGGTTGACTGCTGGTGGCACTGGAAGGTTAGAAAGTACACTGCTATCCCCTTCACCATTGCTTGGTTCATCTGGATGGAAAGAAACAAGGTCAAATTTGAAGATGCAAATCCTAATGTGGGGTCTACTGTCAGAAATTGTGTGACTTACTTGCACAAGATGATTAATTGGAAAGGCTTTCCTAATATTTCTAACTTCTGTGCTTCCACTAAGACTGATTTTATTCAAGTCATTAAAGTCTATTGGAAAGCACCAAATCATCCTACTGTGAAGGTTAATACTGATGGTAGCTTTACTAAAAATGGTGCTGGTGTGGGTAGCATCTACAGAAATCATTTGGGTAAGTGCTTGCTGTACTTTCATACCCCTGTCCTGGCCAATGATGCAACTGAAACTTAACTCCTTGCTGTGTACTGGGCAATTAACCTTGCCACTAAGGCTAAATGGAATAGAATTTGGTTAGAAGTGGATTCTACTGTGATTATTCCCCTTTTAAATCAGGAGGAGGAGACTCCGTGGGCACTACTCTTACTTGTGTAAGCAAAATCAGAGATCTCACTAGCAAGATGCAAATTAACTTCACATTTATTTATAAGGAAGGTAACCAGCCTGCAAACTGGTTGGCTTATCTTGGATCAAGCACTGATGAGACTGAAGTTGTTGTTAACCCTCCACCTGCTCTCTTTTATCTGCTATAAGGAGATATCCAAAATGTTCCCCACTTTAGAATGGTCTACAAAGATAAATGATCTCTTTGGGGGCAGAAGAAACCTCACTTAGTTTTCCTTTTTATTGAGTCATTGTAGTTTTTTCTTTCTTTTGAGGGTGACACCTAAAGTATTTTTGGGGGATTTCCTAGGTCTGTATTGAACCAGATAGTGAAATTCCCAGACCCCTCACTGATGATTGTAATAGTCTTTTTTAGCTTAACATGTAGGGAGTCATGAGCAACTCCTTTAACCAATATATATATATATATATATACATTTAGACTTTGTTTTAATTTCCTTTGCAAGAGTCCTATATGATTGAGGTTGGGTATCCCTTGGAGGGTGCTATGAGAGATTTGTATTGAGTTAAGGAACTCTCCCATTTTGTAGTCACTTTTTATTATCAACATGTAAGGAGCCGAATAATGCTCCTTTCACCAATATATATATATATATATATATATATAAGAAGGTGTGGGAGGGGGGGAGGTGAACACACCCCTACAAAGTACATGAAAAAAATAAAGTGGTGGGGGGGGTCATAATATATATATAGCAATAAGATGTATATGTATAAATGAAAGAAAAATTCATATATATCACTTCATATCTGTAAAAGCATATATATGAAAAACAAAAAGGAGGGACAAAAAGTTACAGCATTTTGCAGAAAGGTAAATTAGAAAGGTCTTCCTTGAGAAGTAATTGAAGAGAAGGGGGGAGCTTTTCTGATACATTGAGTCTGTCTGTCTCAGCTCCAGCTTGAGCAAGCCAATGAGCATTTTTGTTACCTTCTCTGTGTATAAAATTGAATTTCAGATTAAGTTCCTGAGTATTACAAGAAATTCTATTCTTCCATTTCAGAATATGCCAGGGGCAGCTTATGTTATTCAGAAGGATACTAATCATGACCTTGGAATCAGTCTCCACAATCAAATTATGAAAATTGGCCTTGGATGCAATCAAGGTTGCCCAAAAGATAGCCAAAGCCTCAGCTTCTAGAGCATCAGCAGCAAAAACAAGAGTTTGGTAATGTAGTAGACACTTACCCATAGAATTCCTAAAGACACCTCTTATGCCAGCAGAGGTCCTATAGAAGCTGCCATCAGTATTGGCTTTCAGTCAACCAGCAGGAGGTTTGACCCAATAAACAAGTGGGCGCTCTAGTAAAGGTTGATTCACCAATGAGTTGGTTTCGAAAAGGTCAGGAAATGTTTTCCACTGTGTGAGTTTTTTTAAAAAAAGCTAAACGGTTAGCAGCCACCTTAGTTGGATGTGGTAAAAGCTCTTCAAATTTGGCCTTATTTCTGGCCATCCAAGTGAACCAAGCCACCACACAAGGTATTACCTCAAGTTTTAGCTGGAGCCATTCATTCCAGCAGGATAAAAATTTCTTCCATGTGAGATTGATGGTATGGACTTTCAAGTTTCTAAGGACAATTGACCAAATCTGCTGGACAAAATGGCATTAGAAAAACAGGCAATCAGTTGTTTCCTCTTGCCCTTTACATAGAAGACAACAAGAGGGACCTCTCAATCCCTTCAGTTTCAGAATGTCATCATTAGGTAGGCATTTAGAGAAGATTCTCCAACAGCAGAAAGACATAGAGGGTGAGAGGAAAATGTTCCAAAAGGCTTTCCCCAAGAGACAATTCTCACCATGTTTAAGTTGGGAGTAGATGTAACCAGTAGTTGACTGGGAAACCCCTTGCTTGGGAATGAGTATGACCTTCTTAGTATTATTCAAAGGAATGTTGTTAATCTTTTTAATGGTATGGTTATCCAAAATGTTGGTCAAGGCAGTAGTGTTCCACTGGTTTTCATTCCAGAAATCTGATACTTTGGCAGATGCTGGATGGGGAGTAGTTAGCTTATCAGCCAGTTTCCCATCCCCCATCCGGTTATCAAGCCAAAAGTTGATGTTCCCCTCTCCAAGGTCCCATATAAAGTAATCTTCAGCTTTATCTTTATGTTTAATCATGTGAGACCAGATCCTGGAGTCTCCCAATTTGGTTGTAGCAAGGGTGGGATGAGAGCCTCTACAATACTTGCCTTTAAGAAAGATAACCCAAAGTGACTCTTGAGATCTAAAGTGTATCCACAACTTGTAGAAATTGATCAAATGAAGATGCTTGAAACTTCTGAAACCTAGACCTCCATTCTGAGTAGGTTTACATAAGGAATTCCAGTTTGTCCAGTGCTTCTGTGTTCTTTGTCCTGACCAAAGAAATCTACTGAAGGTTGTTTCAAGAAGCTGCTGAGTGCTCTTTTTCATAGAAGCCATTTGTAGAAGGTAGGAGGGGAAGGTAGACAGCACATGTTTAAGGAGAGTAATCCTTCTACCATTTGATAAGAAATAATTAGTCCAATTAGTGAGCTTATCTTGAATTTTTGTCACAACCTCATCAAGATGGATTTGTCTAGTCCTTCCTTTCTGTAGAAAGACCCACAAATATTTCAGATGGGCGCGGGGGGTTTGAAAACCAGTAAAATCAAAGACCAAGTGTTTGAAAGGTTGTTTAACCCCTTTGCTGTACTAAATACAACACTTTTGTTTGTTCAGCTGTAGCTCAGAACAAGACAGAAATTCATTGAGAAGGGTTTGAATTTGTTTTGCAGCAGGTTTAATGGCCTTAGAAAAAAGAATAATATCATCTGCATAGGAAAGATGGTTAATGACAATGTTTGAATTGTGCTTAAACAGGTTTTGAGTAGATATGTTTGGAATTTGATTGAGAATAAGAGAAAGATAGTCAAAGACAAGAATGAAAATAGTGGGGGAAAGAGGGTCACCTTGTTTGATTACCCTAGAGGCAGTAAAGAAACCATGTGTCTTTCTATTGATGAGAATAGAATGAGCATTATTATTCAGCCATCTTCTAATTAAGCTTATCAAATCCATATTGAAGCCTCTAGCCTGCATAACCTCCTCAATGAAATCCCAGTGGATGGTGTCATATGCCTGACAAATGTCCAATTGGTAAACCAGATTTCCTCCTCTGCATCTCTTATCTAGGTCAAGGAAAAGTTCCTGAGCTAAGAGGACATTGTCCGCAATGCTTCTACCTTTGATGAAGGCAGTTTGGTTAATGCTGATGATTCTGTTGAGGTGAAGTTGAATTCTGGCCACCAAAATCTTGCTGATGATTTTAGAGATCACACTAGTGAGATTTATGGGTCTATACTGGTCCCATCTGTGACACACATTCTCCTTAGGGATAAGGATAATGGTGGAAGAGGTGAAAAACTTAATAGGTTCAATACCAGTGAAAAAAGCTTGTACAGCATCCACTACATCATGTTTAATGACATTCCAAGCAGATTTGTAGAATTCAACAGAAAATCAATTTGGACCTGCTGCTTTATTACTGTCAATAGAATTCAGAGCAAACTTAATCTCATCTTCAGAAGGGATGTCAGCAAGCTTGAGAGTAGAAGTGTAATTTCTGCAGTGGTAAAACAAAATGCCTTTAACTTCAGTCCTAGCCACCTCACTTCTAGTAAAGATCCTTTTGTAATGCTCAACAACACTATCAGCAATATCTTGGGGAGTTTTCAGCCAAACTCCCTTGAAATCTTTGATCTTATGAATCTCATTGCATTTCCTTTTGTGGTTAATAATAGCATGATAATAATTGGAATTTCTGTCCCCCAAACAGAAATGATTTTGAGCAGCTTTCTGGTGGAAGAGATGTTCTTGCAAATGGATCCCCCACACCTTCTTATGTACTCTCTCTGTAACTCTTCCTTTGTTTTGGTAACATGTAAGGAGCCATGAGTAGCTCTTTTGTGGAATATATATATATATATATANAACCAAACAAGTACAAGAAGAAGAGAAAAAAAGGTGACAGGAGAGGGCCTTTATAAAGGGAGGCTCCTCTCAAAACTCCTACACATAATTTCGGATATAAGGGAGAGGCAACAGGTCACTGGATAAGAGAAAGTCCAGTGAGGGGGGAATTCTTCTCTCACTAACAGGCTCTTCTGTATGAAGACCCCTTCTAGCCAACCAGTTGGATGGTCTATTTCCTTCTCTGTGAATATGAGAGAACTGTATGGAGCAAAATTTAAGCAATTAATGAATACCAGAGATCCAGCAGATTGAGTTCCATGGGGTTTCTGAAATCCCATGGATGATGTTAATAAGTTGCAAGGAGTCGGATTCAACTCATAACTGATCAAGCAAGAAAGATCTGGCTAAGTTGATGGCCCAAAAAACCACTTGACATTCTGCCTCAAGTGAGTCAAAAGCCATGACTGGAGATTGAAAATATAAGATACATTTCCCCTCATGGTTCCTGAACACCCCACCAATGCCTGCAGACTGGGATTTGTGGCTGCCATCAATGTTAATTTTGGTCCAACCAAACTTTGGGAGGGTCCAGCAGATTGTCACAACTTTGGGGGTTTGTGGCTTGGGAAAAGAACCAATCTCTAACACAGCCTTAAACTTTTTAAGTTTGATCAGTTTGTGAATAAAAGCAATACAATTGAGACCCACCCTCATAGGATCAATATGGGAGTTATCATGCTTTGCCTGGTTTCTAGCCATCCACACAAAACAAGCCACAATAATAGGAATGTCCTGAAGTTCAACTCTCCTCCAATCAGACCAGCTAGTATAGAAAACCTTCCAAGTAAGGTTCATTGTTGGGATCCTCAATTTACCAATCACAATGGACCAAACATCCTGTACCCAATTGCAATCAAAGAAGAGAAGGGTAATAGTTTCCTCTTGAGACTGGCAGAAAATGCATCTAGAAGAGACCCTCAACCCCTTCAATTTCAAAATGTCATGTGTGGGAATCATTTTTGAGAATAGTCTCCATATAAAGAAGGACATGGATGGGGTAAGGAATTTATTCCAGATGGTGTGACCCTAGTATACCAGTTGGGGGGGCTGAGAAGGGATTGGGTTCTTTCTTACAACAATTCTGTCTTTAACCCTAGGTTTTACAATAAGCTTCTGAATATTGGATAGTTGAGAAGGGCTGTAGAAAGGAAGAATTGGAGAGAGATTCCACTTGCCATGAGCCCAGATGTCTTTCACAAGCACAGGGGCAGCTGGGGTAATCTGATCCTGGATAAGGCAGCCATCCAAGGACCAATTATCCCACCATATGTTTGCCAAGCCCTCACCAATTTCCCAGACAAACAATTGTTCAACATCTTGTCTAGCTTTTAACATCCTTTTCCAGAATGGAGAATCCCCTACACCCACAGAGATTTGGGTGGGGTGTTGATGTTTCCAATACTTGCCCCACAGGAACTCAGCCCATAAGGATGACTGAGATCTGAATCTGAGCCAGAGCTTGTAGAAATTTGTGTGCATAATTTAGGAGAAAGACTTGAAGCTTAACCCACCCTCCTTAGCAGGTTTACACACCTTAGCCCAAGAGGTCCAGTGTTTTTGATTCCTATGACCTTCCCATAGGAATCTATTAAAGATGCCTTCTAACAGTCTCTGAGAGGACTTCTTTAGAATGTTCATTTGCAGTAAATAGGATGGCAAGGCAGAAAGAACACTTTTGAGGAGTGTAATTCTACCCCTATTGGATAAAAAGGAATTCTCCCATGCTTGCAATTTACTTTGGACCTTGTCAATTATATGATCAAATTGAATATTGTTAGTTCTTCCTTTGATAAGAATGGCCCCCAAATATTTCATAGGAAGGTGGCTGTTTTTGAAACCAGTGAAATCAACAACCCAGGATTTAAACTCAGTAATGCACTGCTTACTGAAGATGGAGAGGCACTTCTGTTTGTTGAATTTCATTCCAGAAACATCCTGAAAGGTCTCCAGATTCTGCAATAATAATTTGACAGCACCTTTGGAAGCTTTTGTGAAGATTATGATGTCATCAGCAAAGGCCAGATGATTGATTAAAATGGAAGACTATTGACTATAAAGAGAATGGGGTTTCCTGGATGCTAACTCATTCAAACTTCTAGATAAGTTGTCAAAAGCTAAGATAAATATAGTTGGGGAAAGAGGCTCACCTTGTTTTATACTTCTAGAAGCACTGAAAAACACATGAGTGGATTCATTGATAAAGATTGAGTGGAAATTTTTGGACAGCCATCTGCTGATAAGAGAGACAAAGGAGGATGAGAAACCTCTAGCAATCAAAACCTGTTGAATGAAACTCCAGCTTATAGTATCATAAGCTTTTTTGATATCTAATTTGAAAATTAAGTTTCCTCCTCTAGTGATTCTGTCCAAGTCCAGCACCAATTCTTGGGCCAAGAGCACATTATCCACAGTGCTTCCATCCCTGATGAAGGCTGACTGATTCCTGCAAATGAGCTTGTTTTGGTGGGGCTGTAATCTTTGGACCAATACTTTACTGATTATCTTTGAGATGACAGAAGTGAGACTAATGGGTCTGTAATCCTCCCATTTGCAAGGAGTTTTGTCTTTAGACACTAAAGTAATGGTTGATGAGGAGAAGTATTTGGTGAGGTCAGCCCCGCAGAAAAAGCTTTGGACAGTGGCAATAACCTCACCCTTCACTATATGCCAGGCCTTTTTGTAGAAGTCAGCAGAGAATCCATCAGAGCTAGCCACCTTTGAGCTGTCTATAGATTTTAGAGCTTCCAAAATTTCATTTTCATCAGGGATGTTTGTAGGGATAGACTATTAGTAACTTCCATTTCCTTATCAAACAGTGTTTCATTGATGGTAGGGTGGGAAATGGAGTTTTTACTGAAAAATTTTTGGAAATAATGTACAACATCCTTAGCAATTCCCTCAGCATTTGTAATCCAGTGCCCCTCATGAGAAAGGATTTTATGAATAGTATTGCTTTTCCTCCTATAGTTAATGCAAGCATGATAGAATTTAGAGTTTCTGTCGCCCTCATAGAACCTGATTTTATTTGCCTTTTGAGCATAGAGGGCCTCTTGCATGCTGATCAGATCCAATAAGCTATCATTGGCTGACTAGAGATCCATTTTAGACCCCAAATCAGTAGCTAAGAGTTGTTTCAACTGCAAAACTTTTTGTTCAGCTTCAAAAACTTCCTTGTCAATGTTCCCCTCCTCCTTCAAGTTCCAATTTGTAAGATTTCTGCTGAGTTTTTTCTGTAACATCCAAAGCTTGATGCTTGGAATGTGATGATGGACATCAGTCCAGGCCTTAGCCACTTGATGAGTAAAGTCCCCATGCAATGACCACATGTTCAGATATCTAAAATTGGCTTTAGATTTAGTAGAGGATGAAGAAATTTGAATAAGTAAGGGTCTATGATCAGACCCACTCATGGCCAAGTGTTGGACAGAAGTATGGAGGAACCCTTTGAACCATATATCATTAACCAGAAATCTGTCAAGCCTCTCCCAGATCTTCCCCCTTCTCCAAGTAAATTTAGGACCAATGAACCCCAAATCAAAGAGACCAGCAGACAGGATGTTATCATTAAATGTGTTAATTCGATTAATATCAGGAGATCTCCCACCCTTCTTCTCACAAAGTGAAGAGAGGCTGTTGAAATCACCCCAACTAACCAGAAATCCTTTATAGAGGTACTGAACTCTAGTAACTGTTGCCATAGGTCCAGTCTTGCAGTAGTTGTACAGCCAGCATAGATTAAGGTAGCAAAACCCTGATAGTAACTGAAATTAAGCTGCAAATGGATGAATTGATCTCCTTCCTTAAGAACAGTGCAAAGGACTTCCTTTCTGCACAATATCCAAATTTTACAGTTAGTGTTTGTAAGAAGCTGGAATCCAGGGAATTTCCTCACAAATCTATTGACATTTTTGGAGACCATTGGTTCAAGTAGAGCAATGATCCAAGGTTTGTACATCCAGTTGAGAGCTAGGACTCTATTAAGGGATTTAGGATGAGCAAGCCCCCTAACATTCCAATAGATTAGATTCATTAACCAATAGAAGTAGATTTTCCTCTTCTCCTAGTTCTAATATAACTAGAAGAAGGAGGGAGGGAAGGTTCCTCCAAAAAGGTTCTAGACGAGATAAGGTTCTTTAATTCTAGAGGCATTTTCTTCTTCTTAGTTTTTTGGACTTGCCAACCAGCTTCAAGGTTCTTGGCTAACTGCATAATCAATGGGTCCTCCTCTGGTAGCTCAATAACTGTGGTCTCAAGATCAGCAGGAAGTGTGGAAAGATCAGTACAAATAGTTTGTTCAGTTTGGGTAGATTGGAGCTTGAGGTGGAGGTGCTCAGTTGGTGATTCATAATCAGATTAGCGATTGGGAACCACACTCTCCTGCAAAGCTTGAGGCAGCGCTTGTGCAATTGTCTCAGGCATTTCAGGCATTATAACAGCACAATTATTGACAGTAGGTACCTCCTTGTTCTGAGTAGCAATCTCCTCTGAAAGTTGCTTGGGATTCTTCCTTCTGAGGGCTGGATGGAGCCTGAAACATTTCTCATCAGTGTGGCCAAACATATTGCAATGGTGGCAATAGTAAGACCTTTGTGCAGCTATGATTTTCTGCCAATAGCCATTATGCTCAGTACCTAACCATATTTCCTCCACAGCTGGTAGAGTAATGTTTCTTTCCACCAAGATTCTAGCTACTGAAGGTCTAGATAAGTTGAAGGTGGGGCCATCCAATTTCAATGGTCTTCCCAATGCTTTGCAAATATTGAAAAGAACTTTGTGGTTGAAAAAATTTAGTTTAAGTCCAGGTAACTTAAACCATATGGGGACAATGGGAAGTTCTTTGTTGGGATCAAACTCAGGAGTCCACTTTAAAAGCTTTCATTGGAATTCCTTCAGTCAAGATGGATTGTTTGGAGAAAATTCTAGCATAGTCTTCCTCCCTTGAGAGATTAATAAGTATGTGTCTGTCATCAAGTAAGCCTACTTTCCAAGCCCCTTTGAATTTCAATCCATCAAAATATCTTCTTACAGACTCCATCTTTGGGTGGCCAAGTTGAATTTACCAATTAAGAAAAATTTTTGACATTCAGTAAGCCCATTTAGATCCTCTTCTGTAAAATGGATTGCAAACTTCCCACCTTTCTTGCTGATGGATTTAAAAAGTGGGTCATGACCCTCATGATAATCTTGAGAAAAAACCAAGTCATCAGAATTCTGCACTGCCTCCTGACCTTTCCCCACAATGTCAGCAAAAGTGGCTTTGGCCCACTGAATGTTGGTGGAAATGTCAATAGGAATTGGGTCAGACATCACATAAAGGTAATATCAAAAATAGAAAAACCCCAAGCAGTCCTTAGTCAATGAAAAACCAAAGAAACCCAACTTCACAGCGGGTAAAAAGCTCCAAGCAGCAGCCAAAACAGGGAAGTAGAAACTACAAAGAGGCTAAGCCATAGCCAGTAAAGAAGAAACTTTTGAAGTATAAGAAAAGAGGATAGTGGAACTTAAGAAAACCAAACCTCCAGTGGGTTGTCAAAGATAGACCAACCCCACAGTAGAAAGAAGGCAACACAAGGAGAAAACTATGGCCAAGCCAATGGAACAGTAGAAGTTTGAAAAAACTAGAACCCGGGAGGGTATGTAAGCTATGAGATTCGAAGAACTTGTTATGACCAGTGATTAGATGAGAGAAAACCAGTTGAAAACANGCCAAAATAGGGAAGTAGAAACCACAAAGAGCCTAAATCATAGCCAGTAAAGAAGAAACTTTTGAAGTATAAGAAAAGAGGATAGTGGACCCTAAGAAAACCAAACCTCCAGTGGGTTTTCAAAGATAGACCAACCCCACAGTAGAAAGAAGGCAAAAAAAGGACAAAACTATGGCCAAGCCAATGGAACAGTAAAAGTTTGAAAAAAATAGAACCCGGGAAGGTATGTAAGCTATGAGAATCAAAGAACTTGTTATGACCAATGATTATATGAGAGAAAACCAGTTGAAAACAAAGGGTAGCAAGGATTAAGCCCTTTACCACAGCAAGTTGAGCCATGGTGTCGAAACCCTAGCAGAGCAACAGGAGATACATCCGCCAACCTTCATCTTGTTATATATATATATATATATATATATATATATATATATATATATATATATATATATATATATATATATA
>JXCR01148957.1:90384-132105 GCA_002079205.1 Phalaenopsis hybrid cultivar
GATCTTATATTTCCAATCTCCAATCAAGGCTGTTGACTCACTTGAGGCAGAATGTCAAGCAGTTTTCTGGGCCCTCAACTTAGCCAGATCTTGCTTGCTTGATCAGTTATGGGTTGAATCTGGCTCCTTGCAACTTATTAACATCCTTCGTGGGATTTCAGAAACCCCACAGAACTTAATCTACTGGATGTCTGGTATTCATCAATTGCTTAAATTTTGCTCTATAAAGTTCTCTCATATTCACAGAGAAGGAAATAGACCATCCAACTGGCTGGCTAGAAGGGGTCTTTTTACAAAAGAACCTTTATAAACCCACACACAGCTGGAACCCAACACTGAATATACTCATCTAATCAGAGATAACGACAAAGAAGATTACCATCAGAACTTCATGGTGGCTGGGATTGCAGACACAAACATTCCAACTATTAATAAATTTACTCCACACGCTCAGCCAGTAGAGACCTCTCTTGCTAAGAAGGGGGACATAGTGGGAGAGATTGTGGGAACACTTCAAATACTGAGAATGGGAACACTTCAATGAANCATTGCAGACACAAACATTCCAACTACTAATCAATTTACTCCCCACGCTCAGCCAGTAGAGACCTCTCTTACTAAGAAGGGGGACATAGTGGGAGAGATTGTGGGAACACTTCAAATACTGAGAATGGGAACACTTCAATGAANTGGGAGCAGCAGTGAAAATAGGGATGCTTGCTAGGGCTTTGCATCTTTGCCTTAGATTGGGTGAGATCTCTCTTCTTTCATTCTCCTTCCTTGTTTTTACACATGCTAGGAACTCCCTAGATCCGGATCTAGAAGTTTTGTTGGATTTTTTGTTATTTTTGATGCTGGTTTTGGCTTTCGATTTCTGGATCAAAGGCTTTTTTCTGTAGATTTTGGTTTTCGTGCTCTTTCTGTGTTTTTTATATTCATGTTGTTTTCTTGCTCTTATATCTTAATTTGGGTTTGCCTCTTTTTTTATTTTTCCATTCTTCTTGCTTTTCTATTTTCCAAATCTGAGTTTTTCTTTGCCTTTGACGGTTTTTGCTCCTTTAAGGATTTAGTGATGTAGTTTTTATTTTTTACATTTTAATTTTTTTTTCTGTATGTTCCATGGTGGATTTCCCTTGCTTCTTTCATTTTGATGGAAAAGACCTTCGTGGAGGCTCTCTTAGGGGGCCATGCCACTAAGGTTAGTGATACGGGCTTTTTACTCAAAAGTTTCATGATGTTTTGACTTTGGGTAGCGATTATAATTTTATCCAAAAAAATAGGAAATAGAAATGGTAAATTTGTTATGTTCATTTTGGATGAAGAATCCAATATTCTTGCATCTTCAACTAGACATGTTCTTGTTGGGAAGTTTTTATTTGGGTATCCTAGGTTTGAGTTGATTCGTAGGGATTTTGATGATATGAAACTTACGGGGTTTTAGAAATTTAGTTTGCTAGATGAGCGAGATATCCTTATTCAGTTAGCGAATGATGAGGATTATACCCGTTTATTCTCGAGTAGAGTCATTAAAGTTGTTGGTGTACCCATGAAAATCTTGAAGTGGACAAAGGATTTTGATCCTAAGGAGGAAACCTCTACAATCCCGATTTGGGTGTGTTTCCCATAATTAAAGTTTCATTTGTTCAATCATGAGATTTTATTCTCCCTTGCTGCAGCATATGGAAAGCCTTAAAAGATGGATAGACCCACTTATCTATTAAACAAACATTCAGAGGCTCGTGTTTTGGTTGAGCTGGATATTACTCAACCCTTTTGTGATGAGATATGGATAATGTTAGAATTTAAAGGTTATTTGCAAAAAGTGATTTTAGAAAAGCATACCCCTTATTGTTCACATTGTCGTATGTTTGGGCATCTTCCTACACAATGCTATAAATTACATTCACATTTAAAAAAGAACATATCTTCTCATTTCAAAGATGTTGGGCAATCTATTGGGTCTGCTGAGCTCACAGAGCCTAATGAAGATACCAGGGTCTTTCAATAACCCCTTGTGCAACCTTCTGTTACTTTGCATATGGCTAGGCCTCTAATAAGTGATCTTTGTAATAATGTTGAATACCATTCTACTTTTCCCGATAAAAATTTTGAGAATGTGGTTAATTCCCCGTCAATTATGCTCCAAAATCTTGGCCTGCTTTCTACTATTAACGTTAGTACTGATATTTTGAATAACTCTCATTTTCTTGTTGAAAATGCTGACAATATTGAGATTGGGAAGTAAAATATCTCTAGAGTTCCTGGTGATATTTGTGGAAGTGTTGAAAATGTTCCAGACATAACTATTAATATTCCCCGTTTAGATCTTTCTTTGGAGAGGATGCTTTTAGACCATAATCGTAAAAGCTTAACTTCTTCTTCTCTTTAAAAAATAATCACTGTTCAACATCTTGATCGACATCTTGAAATAGATAGTAATGATTTTT
Source organism: Phalaenopsis hybrid cultivar (assembly GCA_002079205.1). Lineage (NCBI taxonomy): Eukaryota > Viridiplantae > Streptophyta > Magnoliopsida > Asparagales > Orchidaceae > Phalaenopsis > Phalaenopsis hybrid cultivar. The sequence goes on from JXCR01148957.1 coordinate 92,832, forward strand.
TGGAAAGTGGTTGTACTCTTTTTCAAAAATATATTTTGATGCAGGCCAAACTTTCTGCTGCTAAAAATATGTTAGATGAGGAATGGTTGGTTCAAAAGGCTAGAAAGTAAGAAAATAAAAGGAATAATGAGCTGATACATCTTGATAAAGATAATATTATCTTTGATGGAAGATCTCTCTCTGATGGTGATGAGGTCGGCACCTCTTCTAGATGTTTTAGAAGGGGTTGCGCGAGACATAATGTTTAACATAATGTGTTGGAATATTAGGGGAGTCGGGGACCCTCCCGACCTTAATAGATTAAAACACTTATGTAAATTCCATAATATTGCTATTTTGGCTATTCTGGAGCCTCTCGTCTGCACTAACAAAGATTGGATTCGTAGAAGTTTTAAATGTTATAATTTCTTCTCTAATAAAAACAACAAAATTTTAATTTTTTGGAAGCATAATATTGATCTCACTATTTTTGAAGACGATTAGCAATTTGTTTTACTTCATTTTAAGCATGATATTTATTCTGCTTGGGCCACTTCAATTTATGCTAGTTCTCTTCTTCATGATAAATACCATCTTTCACAGAATCTTACTATGATGGGGGACACTATTACTGATAATTGGTTGGTGGGGAGAGATTTTAATATGATTATTAGGTCTTTGGAAAGAAGAGGCTAGGGGAGATGCAACCCATTGCTTATCGGTCGTTTTTGTGATAAAATTAATGAGGCGGGGTTATTTGATCTCAGTTTTACCAGTCCTCCCTTTACTTGAAGACGAATATCACTTACTCAGAGGCTTAATGGTTTCTTTGTCAATCAATATATCCCTAATCACTTTCATGTCTCTTAAGTTAGCCATTTAAATCATGCTACCTTTGATCATAATCCCCTTCTGTTATTGCTTGCTTTCACTTTTAAGCCTCCCACCTATTACTTTAAATTCCTTAACATTTGTAACACTCATGTGATTTTTTTGAATCTTGTGGAACAGATGTGGAATGTTGATTGTGTTGGAAATCCTTGGTTCATTTTGTGGCAGCTTCATAAAAAGGTCGCTGCGCATTTACAAAAGTGGAGTTTAAATGTTTTTGGTAATGTTCACTTGAAGGTTAAGGAAGCTCAAGCTCAAGTTAACAAGCTTGAGGAACAAGTAATTTGTACTCCTCAGCATGTGAATGCTTTAGCCACTGCCCATTCTAAACTCTTGGAAGCCATCTCTTTGGAGGAAACTTTTCTTCAGCAAAAAGCTAATGATATCTTTCTTAACCTTGTGGATCGTAATACTAAATACTTTCATGCCTCCACTAAGCAAAGGAAAAATATTAATAATATCTTTAAAGTTTGCTCACCCTCCATCTCTTTTTATTCTTAGGATAAGGATATTGGTCAAAGTGTTGTTGATTATTTCACTGATCTCTTTATGACAAGCCCTCAGGTTACTCCAGTCAATACTACTCTTTTTTATGAAGAACGGGAGTATGTTTCCTCTTTCTCCTTTTGTGAGGTCCCTACTGAGCAGGGCATTTTATGGGCTTTGAAGGACTTTGATGCCAACAAAGCTCCGGGATCGGATGGGTTTACTTCTTCCTTTTATGTTTCTTATTGGGATTTTATTAATAAGGAAGTAAACTTGTTATTCAAAATTTTTTTTATGGGAGAGGATTCTGGGAAGTATTTCACCTCTTCTATGATTGTGCTCATACCTAAGAGTAATGATAAGTCCAGTTGGGATAAATTTCATCTTATTTCCCTCACCTCCATCATTTCCACAGTTCTAAGTAAACAGATACTTTCTAGACTTCAACCTATGTTACCTAAGATCATCTCGCCTCATCAGTATACTTTTGTTAAGGGCCGAGAAATCACTGATAACATCTTACTTGCTCAAGAGCTTATTGAAGATCTTGATAAAAAGTGCAGGGGTGGTAATATGATCTTAAAGCTTGATATTAAAAAGGCGTTTAACACTATTAGTTGGGATTTCATCATTAACATTTTGTGAGCTCGTGGTTTCCACTTTGATTTCATTTACTTAATTCAACGGTAGCTTCAGAATAATCACAATAGTGTGTTGGTGAATGGCAACTCTTATGGCTTCTTCTCCGCCCAAAGAGGCAACAAGCAAGGATACCTTTTATCACCTACCATTTTCATCATTGCTTTTGATTATTTCTCTCATCATTTAAATAACATACAGCTTAACAAGTCGTACACTCATTTCCGTCATAAGTCCAAAGTTCTAGTTAGCCATCTTGCTTAAGTTGATGATGCTATTCTTTTCTCTAATGCCAGTAAATCTACCATCAATGTGTTGATGAGGGTTCTTGAGGAATTTCAACAAGCTTCTGGGTTACAGTTTAACAAAGAAAAATGTAATTTTTTTTCTTTAGGAAGGATGTTAAAAGCTCTATTTCTTCTTGGGCTATTTCTTTCACTGTCTTACACTCTGCCTCTCTTCATCTCAAGTCATGGGGTCAACCTTTTGAGGGGACGTAGGAAGCAAACCCAATTAGATGAGGTGGTTGAAACGATCAAAAATAAAATTGATTATTGGAGGAATATTTTTCTTTCTAATGGGTGTCACCTCACCTTACTAAAAAGTGTTCTTTTTAGAATTCCTTTGTATGCCTTGCAAATTATTAATCTTAAGAAAAGCACTCAAATTTCTCTTGAGAGAATTCTCAATCGGTTCCTCTGTTCGAGTAGTTATTCTAATAAGCATTGGACTTATTTTCATAAAGTATGCAAGCCTATTTTTGCTTGAATGTTAAGGCTTAAAATTCTTAATGAAATCTCTAATATTAATATGTCCAAGCTTTGGTTTAAATTTCGCTCCAATGATTCGTTATGGGCTAAATTCCTTTATCATAAATATTGTGCTTATCAACATCCCACTGTTGTTCAATGAAAGCTGGTGACTCTAAAATTTGTAAAGCCATTCTTAAAGCGAGATCTCTGGCTCAAAATATTATTTTTTGGGATGTTGGTGTGGGCAATATCTCGGTTTGGCATGATCAGTGGGGTTTGGGTGATAATCTCATGTTGCCACAAGGTATCCCACAAGACTTAACTATTTCATATCTTTGGCATCAAGCTAATTAGGATTTCAATAAATTAAATACTCTTTTTGGAGCTCAGAAGGCAGCTAAGATAGCTAAACTTCCTATAAAGAATACTATGAAGGACTCTCCTTTATGGAAAACTACTGCTATTATTTCCCCTACCAAAGTGCTTTATACTAATATTTAACCCTACATTACTTGGAGGTGGAGTAATGCTATTTGGAACAAGCTAATCTCTCCCTCTATCTCATTTCTCTAATGGAGATTTTTTCTAAATATTTTGTCTTTGGATGATATTTTGAAACTTAAAGGGTTGAAAATGGTGTCCCAATGTTATTTATGTAAAAAGGACTTGGAAACATATGCACATCTTTTTTTCCTTTGTCCTTCTGCTGCTGATATTTGGAACAGTTTAGGTATCCACTTCAATTTAAAATGGCCGGTCTCTTCTTTTATTGAGGATTATCTTTATACTTGGAATATTGCCTTTTCTGTGGATAAAAATCTGCGGTGGTATCCTATTTTATTTCTTTGGTTAATCTGGGTGGCGAGAAATGAGGCTAAGTGTGGTAACAATTTGCCTGGTACTTATATTGCTGTCTCTAATATCTTGGCTCACTTTGAAAGGGCCTGTCGTTTCATATCTTTGTCGGGGGATACTATGCAGTCTAAAGTGGGTAGAATGGCCACCTTCAGATGGCAACCCCTACCTACAAACTGGGTTAAATATAATATGGATGGCAGTCAGAGCTAAAACAATGTCTGGCAAGCCAGTGAGTAGGTTTATTGTCATCATTGTAAATAAAAGTAAAATTGACACTAACCTGGGAGGTGAGCCTTCTGATCTTTTGAATCCAGTAAAAGTGGTGGCGAAGAGGCACTTCCCCAGAGCCCAAAAGATTGATGATAAAAGGTGAATCCACTTCCACCTATATGTGAATCCATCTAGTTTTTGTAGCAAAATTTAAAGCCAAATAAACAATAATAAGCTCAATCTCAATAGAATAGAAACCAAGACTGGTGTATAAAAATAAAGCAGACATTGGCTAAGGTAGTTTCTAAAAAGTCCACGCACACCAACCCCCATTTCAGTGAAGCTGCCATCTGTATTGATCTTAACAGTGTGACACATAGAGGCTTTCAGAAAGACCTTATAGATTTGAGGAGGCATTGTATTCTTAGATGAGTAGGACTTGGAGATATTGGGGAAACTTATCTATTTGATCATCATGTGTACGCATATTACACTATTTCTGACAACCTTATCAATATTGGGAAGTGTATCTTCAAATTTGGCATTATCTCTAGCCATCCAAAAGAACTAGGCCACTATGAAAGGTATAGTAGCATAGTTTAGCTCTTGCTAGTTCTGCTAGCAGGTAGTAATTTTGCCCCAAGTAAGGTAGGTGACACTGATCTTCATGTGTTGCAGAAACTAATTCCAGACTTTCTGAGCAAAGTTGCATTAAAAAAAGAGGTGTGGCTTAGATTCATTCTCCTGTAAGTACAACCAACATCTAGAGGGGCCGCGCAACCCTTTTAGCTTTAGTATGTCATTAGTTGGAAGAAATTTTTGGAAAATCCTCCAACAGTAAAAGGACATGGAGGGAGAAAGGAGTTTATTTCAGATAATATCTCCGCAAGAAACTTGCTCTCAGCAATAAAGTTTAGAATAAACAGCTTGATTGAGGCTTTGATTTGCATAGGCTAATATGTTTATTTGATTTGTTTCTATCAAACTGAATGTAGGAAATTTTACTTACTAAGTGGTCTTGCAGGATAGCTGAAAGCTTTTGTAGTGACCAAATATCACCTTCCCAGCAGCCAGTTACTTTGAGACAAGGGTTGGGGGTAGTTAAAGAGGGTGACAACCAGTATTTAGTGCACCCATGATCAAGCTTGAAACTGATATCCCCCTTACCAAAATCTCATAAGAATAATTATTCAGTAGTGTGTCTAATCTTTAGCATCCTCACCCAGGTTTTGGAGTCACCCAATTTCCAAATGGCAAGGGTAGGATGTTGAACTTTGCAATATTTTCCCCACATGATTTTAGCCTATAATGAGGATTGGGCTCTAAACTTAATCCAGAGTTTGGACAAGTTGACTTGAAGTAGATGGTTTAGACCCTTGAGACCAATAACCCCAGCCAATTGAGGTTTAGCCACCTTCTACAAAGAAGCCCAATGCTTTTACTGTCTTTGTCTAGACCACAGAAGCCTGTTGAAGGCTCTTTCCATCTGAATTTGAGTATTTTTCTTAATATTAGTCATCTGGAGGATGTAGGAGGGAATGGTAGTAAGCATGATCTTAAGCAAAGCGATTCTACCACCATTGGAGAGGAAGGACTGAGTCCAACTAGAGAGAAATGAGGAAATCTTATTAAAGACTTCCTAAAACTAGATTTGTTTAGTTCTGCCATTAAGAAGTAGTACTCCAAGGTATTTGACAGGAAGTTGAGTGCAGGAGAGAACAATATAATTATAAGCCCATTGTTTACAATTGAGGGAGGATTTCTTCTTGAAAATTAGATGGCACTTATCGGCATTAAAGTACGTCCCTGAGTGTAATTAAAACTTCTAGAGGCTCTGAAAGACATTCTTAACAACATTCTTGTGGGCACTTGAGAAGACCATTATGCTATCAGCTTATAGTAGGTGAAAAATGGCTATGTTGGATCTGTGGTGGTATCTAGAATAACGTTGAGTCAGAAGAGATTCATCAAAAATTCAGGATAAATTGTCTATAAGAAGAATTAAAATTGTAGGGTACAATGGGTCCGCTTTCTTCAAGCCTCTAGCAGCAGTAAAGGACCCCCAGCTTTGCCTGGTGATAAGGATGGAGTGAACATTGTTGAGTAACCATCTGTGAATAAGCTTGCAAAATCAGGCTGAAATACTCTAGCTGAGAGTATATCCAGTATAAAATCCCAACTGATGGTGTCATAGGCCTTTCTTATATCTAGTTCAATAGCAATGGCAGTGTTATCATGGAGCCAAATCCCCTCAGCATTCTGAATGGAGTGAAAGGTGTTGCACTTCCCTTTGTACTTAATATAGGCATGATAGAATTTGGTGTTTCTATCCCCATCAGTGAAGATATTAATGGAGGCCTGTTGTTTCAAGAATTGCTCGTGGTAATCAATAGCAGTGAGTAGGTTACTATGGGCAATTAGAAGTACTTTTTCCTCCATAGTCCCATTCTAAGCTTCTAGTTCAAGCCTTATAACCTCTTTTTCATCATAAGTCACATTTGCAAGAACATCACCAAAGGCTTCCTAACTCCACTTTCAAAGGGTTTGCTCAGTTTTAACTTGCAGCAAACTAAGTTTCACCAAGGGTTTAGGGTGGCAGATATGTTTCCATAGGATAGAAATGGTGTTGGGCAAGGAGGGATGGGTGGACCATGTGTTGAGTTATCTAAAGGGGGGAGGTGGGGGCAGAGGAGGAGGAGGGCAGTTCACTGGAGGTGAGGGTGATAAAGAATGGCCTGTGGTCAGAGACAGTAAAGCTTAAATGGGTGATAAAAGTAAGAAGAAATTGGGAGAACCAAAGGTCATTAACCAAAAACTTGTCAAGTCTCTCCCAAATATGACCCTTTTCCATGTAAAGGCAGGTACCTTGAAACCCAGGTCAAACTGACTAGTGATATTGATATTAACACCGAAAGTGGTCATTTTAGATAAATTAGGGGCCCTACAACTTGATTTTTCAGTAGAAGAGGTAATACAATTGAAATCCCCCATACCAGCCAAGGAGAGGTCATTTGATGGCTAATGTTATGAAGGCAGGTCCACAGCTCTTTTATCTCTTCCTCAGTACACCCTGCATAGATGAAGGAGCCAAAGCCCAAATGACCATTAATATGGAAGGAGAAATGAACAAATTGTTGATGATTCACCAAGATGTTCCAGCTTATTTATTTTTAGTAGAAGATCCAAATTTTGTTGTTGGTATTATCAAAATGAGAATATCCAAAAAACTCTTGGATAAGATTTTTGGGGTGTTTTTGAACCATAGGTTCAAAGATGAAAATACACCAAAGCATTTATTTAATGTTCAGATGAAAAACTCTTTTGAGAGAGTGAGTGAGCCACAACACTAATGCTCAAACATAAGAGGTTAATCATTGATTGCGAGGAGGTGGATAGATGGCTGGGACCTTGATCTAGTTCTTCCTCTATGGGTTTTAGAGGGTGGACCATTCTTTGCCCTTGCTTTGCCTTCTGTCTTCATTAAGACCAAACCTTGTTGGAGTTTCTACACTTCTGTCACATATTTGTTCTTTTTTCCTTGCAGTTTGAATTTGTCAGTCCTCTTCTAGTGTTTGTTTCATAGCAACAATAATGTTTTCCTCAGGTTCTTTTCCAGGATCTGTTGTGTGAGTTGAACCTCCCACATCCTCACCCTCACCACCAGGGTTGGACGATGTCGGAGTAACAATAATCACTGCATTTACTTCTTGTCTAAAAAACCTTGCTAGAGATGTTGCTGTAGTATAGTTGGAAGGAGAGTTAGACAGCTCTCTTAAAGGTCTCCATGGGTTATAGTAACAATGTTCAGTGGGGGGCTCTTTCAGTAGTAAGATGAAGCTTTTTTTTATCAGTATTGATACCATTCAGAGAAGGGATTTCTTCAGCAATAATGCTTGGAATATGTTCAAGTACAAGACTAGAAGCCTTTGGACTATTGTCAGAAGTCCTTCTGAGGTGGGATTGAGCCTGTGACATCTTTCTACAATGTGGCCAAACATTTTAAAATGTTGTCAATAGTAAGGTTTTTGCTAAACAACAATTTCCTACCAAAAGCCATCACAGTTAGATCCTATCTAGATTTTCTTCAGCTCTAGGCGGTGATATCTTTTTCAATATGAATTCTAGTAAGCATAGGTCTTCATTTGTTATAAGTGGGGGCATCCACCTTAAGAGGTGTAACTAATGCCCTACGAATGTTAAATGGAGCATTAAGTTTGAAAAAAGGGACGGGGAGTCCATGCAGCTTGTACTATAAATGTACCATAGGAGGTTCCTTTCTTGGATCAAAATCTGAAGTCCATTTTAGAATTTTCATTGTGGTCCCTGCAATCACAGTGGATTGCTTAGCAAATAGCCTAACATAATCTTCTTCTATAGAGAGTTGGATTTGGAGATGTCATCCATCAAGCAACCTAATTCTCCAAGCCCTAATAAACTTGAGTGAGTCAAAAAAACTTCTAACAAGTTCTATTTTAGGGTGTCCCAATTAGAATTTTCCTACCAATGTGAATTTAACTACTTATTGGAGTGAGGCAATCTCCATGTTAAAAAAGGACACTGCAGTTTCACCATCTTTTGAGCCAAGTGGATGAATATAAGGGCAAGTTCCTTTGCCAGTTGTTGTATCATGGAAAGCTTGGGGAAACACAAGTTTATCAGGATCTTATGAAGTGTCAGTGGCTTTGCCAACTACACCTGCATATGTGGCTTTAGTCCATTGGGCATCAGTAAAAACATCTATAGGTGTAGCCATAGTAGAAGGGAAGCCTGTACTATTAGCTACCAACGAGGCCACCAAATGGGTGTTTAGCACACACCACTTCAGTAACCAAGACTTAACAAAAAAAAAACAACTAAAAGAAAAGTGAGCAGGGGCAGTCACCAAGAAGAAGAAACACTTCTTAGTAACCAGGAAACTGAGCACAAATGCAATGGAATAATAACACCTCAAGGAAAAGCCAAACTAGAGAAAGTACCAGGGCAGCAATGCCTATCCCAAAAAATTACTAAGTATGGAAATAACCAGCTACCAGAGAGGTAGGTTAACACCAATGTAATAACAAGGAAATAAAAAAGAAAACTCAAAAATTAATGGAATAGTAAAACCTTCAAAACTCCAAGCCCGGGAAAACTCAAACAAAGGGAAAACCACCGAATTGAGAACCAAGTTGTGGAGAGGACCCAGAAGAGCACTACTACTGCTCCACACTTAAACCAGCTCCAATAAATCTTCATGCCGCCAGAAACTCTAGCAGAGCTCCTTCTACAGCCGTCACCACCATCGTCTCTATATGGATAATATATATATATATATATATATATATATATATATATATATATTAGGGTTTAGGTTTTAGGGAAAATAATAAATTTGCATTGAAAATACGATATCAAACTGATCTCATATAACAATGTTTAAATAAACAAGCACGACACCGTAAGTGATATACCTATCTTGAGGAATAAACGCACTACTTACTGGTAGGTGCTGATTAAATAAACTAAAGAATTTATGACATTTGTTTTATTTTTAAAAACTTTATGTTGACCGAGAAGTTTCCTTATTTAAAATGGAAAATTAGGCAAGGTGGTTTATATTAAGTTGGGTTATAAAGTTTCCTATAAGTGCAAGCCTCTATAGCTAATTATATCTTTAATGACTGAAGTCACTTAAAATAACTCTTGAATTTAGATCAAAAAGTTTTTTCTTCAAGAATTTTAAAGTGTAGGAGTTTAAAATATAGAGCAAAGAGTGTCAAATGAGAAAGGTTCAAGTTTAAAATATAGTTGTGGAATCCAAAGGGAGAAAACTAGAGGTTGTCGTAGATCTTGAGGAGAACCTCAATGACTTCCAAAGCTATCCTACGGTTTGGATTGAATTTCCAGAAGGAAATTATTAAATGTTTCATCTTGTCCAGTTTATTAATTAGAGCTTATACTGGCATGACATGGTCATACAAATAGCTTGGAAGATAGGACATTTTATGTTGTAACAAATGACAATGTCGGAATCCTAAAATGAATTATGGCATAATTTGCATAACATGATTGTGCGAAGTCCTGAAGATAAAGTGAGGATTTATGTTGCATTAGACAAATAACCTCAAAATCATATGTCTTGTTATTTAATTCTAAGGAAAGATTTTCTATTGTAGATCCACTTATTGTTGTAGGATGTTTCCCTCGAAGTTAACTCCAAGCTTCTCGTCGATGTAGCAGTCCTAAAGTCTAAAGGTTAATAAGGTTTAAACAACAAGTTAATTCAACCATTATGGGGGGGGGGTAAAAGTTAATTAGAGTGACACCAGTTGGGATCCCATGATTTCCTTATTTTGGTATCACCATTTTATCTTAAATTTATATATTCTAAACAAGTTTTTAAGCTCATATAAATTCTTAGCAACCTTGTGTTATCTCATCTGTCGTACTTCCGTAAATTCAAGAGAAATAGACTTTAGTTATCAAATTAATTCAAATGTGTTTGAAATTTTTACAGTGAGTTAAAATAATCATTATTTGTAGTGTGTAATTACTTTTTGTTAATTTTTGAATAATATTATATTTATTTAATTTTTTATGAGTTTAAATGACTTATTTAGCTAGAAAATTATGCACAATCATTAAAATATTTTTTTTTCTTAGAGTCCTCTGACCATAAGAACCTACCAAAACAAATCTCATATTTTTTTTTATATTTTATATTATATGATAAATTTAATAAAAAATGTGCTAATAAATTTGAAAAATAAAGTCTCAAAACTAGAGGTGTCCTCTCACTTTGGAAAAATCAAGAGACGCGCTCACTATTATGAGAAATAAACCCCTAAATTTTCAAGACATGTTGATTAATATTTACAAATTTAAAATTTAAATCGTTCAGAGGATATTTAATTAATTAAAAATTAGAGACATGTTAAAAAATTTTTATTTTTGTTCCAATTATTCTCCTCTGTGCACTAGGAAAAAGGGTATTTATATTTTGATTTTTATGATTTTTTTACACCATGTTATGCATTTTTGATGTTTTAGTATTTAAAATAAACAAAAAATAACATATTTTCCTACTTCTCCATGTCAACCTATGGTGCTTTGAACTTTCCATGCGTCACCGTACTACTGGACACCACTATTTAACTCAGTGCTGACTCGTCCTGTGCTTTATGTTCCATCTCCTATTCTGAATGCATCAATATTGTCTATACAATACACCCAAAATCAGATGGTCCTTGACCATCATCCAGTCAAACCTATCTATACGGTCATATGCTCATGAATTTAAAGTTTTCTCCACAAAAGCCCAAAATGAGCTCGATTTAGGGGAAAATGGAGTTTACCTTAGTCTGAGAGAGTAGGACTTAATCAGATGCTTGGATAAGCTTTGGTGGAGTCCAATGAAGGTGCCTGAAATCTTGCTTTCCTTTGGTGAATGATTTGAGTAGAAGGTCCTCCTAAAGGTGGAGAGGTTGAGGTCGAAGTTAGTTAAAGAAGGCTCACTCGATGGGGATTTCATGGGAAAGATTCCTCTTTTGCACAAAGGAAGCTCAGGGATAATTCAATTTGGGATTTTGTGGATTTTTAAAGAGTGTCCTATTTCTAGCTAAATTTTGGGTGAGAAAATTGGCCTCAAGTAGTGAAAGAGGTGGTTGGAAGATGATTGTACTGAGCTTAGGAAGGTTGCAGGAAGTTTTGGATTAATTTTGGCAGGGCTTTGCCAAGGATTTGGATCTTCTCCTTCTTGGTCTTGAGGGAGTGGTTCTTGTAGCTATGGCTAAGTGGTGGAGCTCGAGCTCTAATTGGCTAGTGCCAATGAGCTCTGGGTGAGGGCTAAGCAGCATGCACACCAAATGGGAATTTGTCAAGTGATGTTTCCAACTTGGAGTCGAATGCTTGTGGGAAGCTCTCAGTTTGAAGTTTTCTAGCAATTAGGCTGGCTAGCCAAGGCTGGGCTGGCTGCTAGGGTGGTCAGGTGAGTCAAAGGGAGTCCTAATTGTGATTATATTGGTGGCTTGATGGCTAGTGGCAATTATCTACTTGGTTTAGCCAAATATGGGGAGAGATCTCGTAATTCAAGAAACCCTTGGTTCATGACTCATGTAGGTTGGGCTAGGTGGGTCTAGCTTGGTTATTAGGTCTCAAATGTTGGTTGTGGTAACCATCATTTGGTCAATTTCAAGTGGTTTAGCCAATTTAAGAGTTTGGGTTCAAAATTGGAGTTTTAGTTTGGATTTGGGTCTAGGTTGGTTTTAGTTTAGGATTTGGGTCAAGTGGTTGATCAACTGGGCTTGTATAATTGTCATGAGGAGATTTATAAAAGAATTGGGAGGATTTGAGATGATTGAGATGTTCAATTTAAAGGGTTTTTAAATTTGGGTCAATTTGGGGCAAGAATCGTAGCCACATCTGGTCGAATGATCTTCTGTAGAGATAATCACCAACCAAGGTGTATGACATAGCCCTTTTTGTAATGTGATGTGCCTCAGACTTATCTTCCAACAGCTTTCTAGTATATAAATATTCTATCAATGGCTTACACCAATCTTTGTTGATATCGACAATCGCACTTATCGCTTCTTCTTTTTCGAGGTTATGTAAGGATTCGAGGTCAAATTGAGACAAAACCTGCCTTCCTTGTACTATGATTTCTATGGAAACCTCTAGGGGACACGCCAATTCCTTAGCAAGTTTTGCTAGAGCATCGACATGGGTGTTATCTCCCCTAGGAATCCGATAGAAAGTCACAAAAGGAATCTATTCCAGCAGTTTCATTGCATACCAGTGACATTCTGTTAAACTTGGTTTTGGGATCTTATATTGTTCGATAACTTGTTGGATGACGAGTTGATAGTCACCGTACATGACAATGTTTGTTATATCCATTTAGATTGTCAACTCTAATATGGTGATTAAAGCTTCATATTCTACTTCATTGTTGGTGCACGGCTCTGTCAGGTGGTATGAGAATCTTAACATACCCTTATCTGACATGACAAAAATCAAACTAATCCCTGTTTTGCCTGGTATGACTTTGTCTGATCCTTTGTCTTTCTTGGCTGATGAAGCACCGTCGAAATACAATTCCCATCATTGTGCGTTGGAGAATTCCTTACTTTTGTCAGTATTAGATGACGACTCAAGTAGCAGAGTGCGTTTGCTTTACCCTCGTCATTGGCTTGTGCTAAGAGCGCTCCAAGAGAGCAGTCTAAGGCCGCGATATAAAGTATCAACAGTTTTCTTGGGATAGGGGCTGCCAAAATAGGAGGTCTCATTAAACATTTTTTAACATCCTCAAAAGCCCATTGGAATTTCTCTTCCCAAACACATTTGGCATCCTTTTTAGTTAATGACGAGAAGGGCTGACACCTACCTGATAGATTAGAAATAAAGCGTCCCAGATATGTCAACTTTCCTTAGCATGAACATAGTTATTTCAAGGTTTTGGGAGGAGGAATTTCCAAGATAACTTTAATCTTATCCAGGTTGATCTCGATTCTCTGATGATGGACAACGAATCCTAGAAATTTCCCAGAGGTAATGTTAAAGGCACACTTTAAGGGATTTATCTTAAGATTGTATTGTTGTGATCATTCGAACATAATCCTCAAATCATACAGATGGTCTATTTTCTATTTACTTTTGATGACCAAATCATCCACGTAGCATTCTACTAGATTGTGAATGAGGTCATAAAAAATCTTCATCTTTGCACATTGGTAGGTTGCTCCAGCGTTCTTTAGGTCGAACGACATCATTGTGTAGCAGAAAATTCCAATCGACATTCTGAAGGCTGTGAGTTGAGTTGAAGGTATGTTGCTCCAGCGTTCTTGATTTGGTTGTACCCCATGATCCATCCATGAAAGCGAAAATTTCGTGTGTTGAAGTTATATCCACCATCATTTCTGGTATTGGTAGTCGAAACTCGTCTTTTGGACATGCCTTATTCAAATCTCCGAAGTCGATGCAAACACAAATTTGTCCATTTTTTCTTCTTAACAGGTACAATTTTAGCTAACCACGAGGGGTATTGATCTCTTTTACAAAGCGTCTAATAATTTCTTTACCTCAGCGATGACTTGTTGCTCTAATTCAAGGCGCATTCTTCTTGGAGCTTGTTTTATTGGGGTTATATTTTTATCTACCCAAAGTTTATGAACTCCAACTTCTTTTGACAGTTCTGACATTTCATCATAACTCTATGCGAAGTAATCTTTGAATTTAGTTAACAATTTGGTCGACTGTAGAGATTATTCATCGTTGAGTAGAGACTTATAAATGTTGGCCGAGGTTACTCTTCAGTCATGAGGTTGATTTGTTTCAACTCATCAACAGTTGACTTGATTTCATCCTTAAATTCTTGTGAAGCATCTTCTATTAGCTAATCAGTAGTCATCCTCTATATCGAGACAATCCTCTTCTGATTCACTAGCAACAACCATACAAAATTCTGAATCATCGACTGGTCCGACTGTACTAAATTTGATTCCCACTTTCGAGTTGGGAGTTGGACTTTTAACACTATATAAATTTTCAAAAAGTTGTAATTTATCTTTTGTTATTTATTTTAGCAAATGTCCCTATTGAATTAACTTTTGTACATAAGGCAAAAAGTAACCAAGAGTTAATTCCATTAGTTCATTAGGATCATCTTCCAAATTTACTTGATTTTCAAGATTGGTAGAGGTAAAAGCTTGGTAGAAATTGATCAGATTTGAACCAACACTACGAAATTTTTTGACCTCTAAACTCTCGACCTTTTGAGGGAGAATCAAAGTAACAGTCATAGCATTCACATAGTGGTTTATCCAATCATACATCGTCTCATATTGGCTTTTCTCGGCATCCTCTAAGTATATCTCATTTTGAGGTTTCTTCTATTTTGTCAATATTATTTCATCTTCATAACTGTCTCCATCACCAATGTTGATAGTTGGCCTAGTCTGTTCAGCGATTGATTTGTTTTTTCCCTATCCACATCCTCTGCCTCGACCTCGGGGGCGCGAGCTAAAAGAACCACCACCAACTTGTTGCAAAAGAGTGGTGGAAGATCGCTGAAGCGGAGCTGAATGGCCCTATCATTGTGCTTCTTCTGAATCCTTCATTTTTTTTTCACAGCTTCACGAGAGAAGACAATTTTCTTTAAAGGCGCGTAGTAGGCAGCATCTTCATGAATGCCAACTTCATGAACTGAAAATTATTGTAGATCTCCTTTGATGCAATGCTCTTGTTTTTCTTTGTAGTACTTAGTGCACTAGTGTAGAGATGACAGAACCATGTTGTGTTCATGAATCCATGGTCAACCCAGTAGAGCGTTGAAAGAGGTCTCGGTGTCGATGATATGAAACTTTATAGTTTTTGCTAGTTCTCCAACCTTCATAAATAGTGTAATAGATCCAAGGGCTTTTTCTACCTTTTGGTTAAATCATGTTAGCATCATTTTATCGGACATAAGCTCTTGAACTTCAGTTTTCAAATAGGCTAGTGTTCGTAAATTCATGAAGTTGAGTGATGCTCCATGATCTACTAAAATTCTGGATAACACAAATCTATCGATGTTAACGGAGATGTAGAGTAGACAATTATGGTCGGTGATGCCGAGCAGCAAATCTTCATCTGTGAAGGTGACCCCAGACTGTTCTTTCAATGAACAAACTTCATCCAATGATGTGCTGGCCAACTGATCCGACTTTTTAATTGTAATAGACTATGTAAAATTTAATTAAATATAATAAATTAATATTCTTATTCTACACAAGTATACATATCATTATCAAGTAATAATGGACTTCCTATTTAAGCCCCAAATAACGATCTTACGGGGAAGGTTTAAATTGGAAATGACAAATTTGCTGGGAAATTCATAAAAAATCAATTGAAATCACTATCACTAATTTCAATTGTTAAGATGTAATCAAAATTAAATTTCTAAACTCTTAGCAGTTCAAATATGCAAACTTTAAAACAGTAAATACTAATTTATTAACTATGTTTATTTAACGGAGATTCTTATGTGCAAAAGCATCCTTCCCACCACAATGAGGTTATGGTAAAATGAGAAGAGATAAATTTTCATAATATGTATTGTGTCAAATAGAAGCAATTCTAATTCTCTACCCTGATACAGTGCATAGAAAATCATTGGCTAATCTCTGTGTTTAGTCCCTAAATTCGTGGCTAGATTAGGAGGATACTGACTCCCATTCCAAAACTCCCACTTCCCTTCACCTGAAAGCTAGTTCTCACTTCAACTTTTAAACACTGTGACTGAATTAAAGATTTTAGTCTGTTACTCTAAAGGTTCTCCAATTTTACATCCAACAAAGAATATTTCCCTATTTATTTGTACTTAATTCCATAAGCAATGTTCTCCTTCATGGAATCAAATGTGATCCTTACTCTATTGTATAACTCATACTCTACTTCCCGGATCATATGTTTCATAACACATTTTAACAATTTAATTGCCAAATCAAAAAGTAAATTAAGTTCGGAGCTGAAAAATCATCACAATTTATTTTACAATTTAATATTGGCACATTCTTATTGTCCCTTCATTTCACCATATCTCAGAGTAGCGAGAAAGATAGAGGAAATTACTCAGACTTCATGAGAAAGAAATAACAAAACACAAATTTTATATGTAAAATAATGTTCATACAACACTGATAAACAAACAATACTTATATTAAAACCCATTCTCAAAGCAAATCATTTGTAGCCTTTCCTTAGAAATGCAAGAAGAAGATATCTCTCACTTTTCTCCTTCTCCAACACTCTTATAGAAAGTTTCACACTAAATCTTATCACACAAATTCTAATTATGAAAGCAAAACCACTAATTGATTCTAATATGAAAGTAGAATGGAATGATGTGGTGCAAAAAATGAAAGTAGAGGAGTGAAAAACGTAGAGGAGCGTTTTTTCTGATGAAATTCGACCCCAAATAGAGCCTAAAGCCGGTTCTCCAAGAGGAGCCTCCAAAAACTTTTCAAAAAATCATCCAAATAAATCAAACCTTCTAGAAATGGGGTCTGCACTGCCTTTAGCACCGTCCGCACTGAGCAAAAAATTTCTGCATTAATTTGTTCTGCACCGTCGGTGCTGCCGGCGGTGAGCTTTTCTTAAAAAATGTCATTTTGACTCCAAATTTCATCATTTTTTCTTTCTATTTACTTTAAGCCCTACAAATCAACAGCCTACAAGAAAACATCAAAATATCTTCTGTTAAAGTGCAATATCATTAAAAATAGGTATAAAATATGGGTTTAAAATGCATATATTTTTAGTATATCAAAATCCCCCAAACTTACATGTTACTTGTCCTCAAGTAACTCCTTTACTACATAAAAAATATGACTTATGATAAAGATATTATCTTTTAGACTTTCATATTTTAGTTTTCCAAATAAAATGGTATAACCTAAGAAAAATTCAAAACAACTCCAGTTAATACTAAAGGTGTAAAGATATTCAATAATTAAGTCTAAGATTTCTTATTCTCTATTTGTTTCAAGAAAAATTGCAATTTGTTATATTAATGTCACTTAGCAAATTCATATGAAAAAGAACTTCATAAAACTTTATTAATAATTAAGTGAACATTCAAATAAAAAGTTTAGAAGAGGTGTTCAAGTCTTTTTCCTTAAGTTGATTCAAGTGAAGCCAATTTTTAATTAGGCTTCTCCTCAAGCTTCTCCCCATATATATTTTTTTTCTTTTTCTTTTCTTTTCAGGATCATTTTAAATCCCCCTTTTCTTTTCTTTCTTTTTTTTTCTTCTTTTTTTTTTCTTATATATGTTAGGATTACTATATCTGGATAGCCTTTAATGATTTTGAACTTTACTATCCTCTTCTTTAAATTAAAAACTTTTTACATTTCTTCATTTAACAAATTTATATTAACCTAAAGATTTATAAAGTTTAACTCTTTTATTTTTACATGAATCTTTTAATATTTTTAATACTTCAAAAATATAAATTTCCTTTACTAAAAAAAGAAAAACATAGTTTTATTCTCTTTTACCAAATATCTTAGCCCCTAGAATTAACCTTTATTATTTAACAAATTTTTACTTGAATTTACTATATATTTAGAAAAATAAATATAGTTAACAAAAATTAACCTATGATACCAAAGGTCATGTTAAATTTAAAATTTTGAAAATATAATTAAGGACAAATAAAATTAAGCTGTAAGATGAAGGGTAAAAATAAATAATTAAATACATAAAAAAAAATTATACCTGTTAGAGATTTTGATTTTTGAACATAAATTTTGAAAATACTAAAGGTGCTAAAATGAAAACTAGAAAGCTAAAAATATTAAATTTCTCATAATGGATATAAAATTTGCTGAGAAAGAGCTAATCACAATATAGAACAAAGTGTTGAAAATAACAACAGAACTAAACTAAATTCTAAAAATGAAAACAATCTTCCACATTACAGTTTCACATAACATAACAAATAAAGTCTAAACAACATCACGACACAAACAATACAATCACACAGTACAAACACAAACAACAACAAAAAAGATCACTAGTCAATATCATCTTCGTCTTCATCTACATCCAATTTTTGTTGCTGATATAGAGTAAACACAGGGTGAACAGTGAAATAAATTGAATGTTCTCCCCTCAGGTATCTAACTAAAGCATCATCACAAGCGGCATCATACTCAACTTTTTGCTGAATCAAATCATCAGCGTGAGCATTTATGGCTTCCATATTATGCATCCTATAATCCATCCTCAAAATATCTCCTTGTTGTATCATCATTTGATCTAAAAGTTCTCTATTGCTGCAGTCACTAGAAGTAGGTCCATGAGAGGTAGAAGAAAAATCCCTAGAAGTAGAAGGAATATCTCTAGCCTTACTACCAGATCTCCAGTCAACATGAGATTCATATGTCGTGATGTTTGCAAGCCCAATAAGTCTCTAAGTCTCAACCCTCTCCTCATTAGGTCTAAAATCAACTCCTGCCTGCTCAAAAAGTGTGGAAATAAGATCAAGGTGTGCCAATCCTCTAGAAGTCTCCCTCATATAAATAGATCGAGTGTTCATATAAATAGTATAACCTACATTTATGTCCATAACTTGCTGAATATAGTAGTTCAGGATGGCTCTATCTTTGGTCACCTCACTATGATGGTTCATCGAAATCATTCTTCTAGAAATAAAATAATGCCAGGCTTTATATACTAAATTTAAACTAGTACGGGGAAAGTTAGTTTTAACTCCGTTTTTTATTTTCCAAGCCCCTTTCTCACTAGTCTGAAAAGAAATAACTTCATCTAAAGCGTGATCTGCAACAGAAAAAGAATGATACTACCAACTATGCACATCTTCTACAGAATAAAACTCCTTTATTTTCTTTGGACTAAATTTTACACTTTTTCCTTGAACAAATACATAATCATCAGAAGCTTCATGAAGGTTGGCATAAAATTCTATTACAATCCCAGCTATTGCATCGACAATAAAATAACAAAAGTTTTCCTGTTACCGAGCAATAATCAAACGTCCAACTTCTTCTCCTGGATTTTTAAAACTTTAGTCCTAATTACTTTCTCATTTTCTTACAATCTATGAAATCGAACACTCACTTTAAAATTAACAAATTTTTGTTCTTCATATTCTATTTTCCTTTTGCTCGATCTAGGTGACATAGGAAATCTAGAAAATTTTGAAAATTTTGAATAAATTTTAAAATTCCAAAAATCAAACTGTAAAGTATTTTAAACTTCAAATCACTGTATAAGAGTTCATCACGAAAGGATCTTCTTAAAAATTTCTCAAAAAATTTTTCATATTTTTGGATCTTGCAATGTGAGTTAAATCCTTGGTAAAAATAAAAAAAATTATTGGTTTAAAGTGTAGCTTTTACCCACATAAGATTAAATCCGAAGTTTTTTAGCCTCTAAATCGCCTCAAATCCAACCACAATCAAGTCCTAGCCGCCCAAACCGAAGGTTAAAGATGACTTAAGTGTAAAAATGGTGGCCACAATAAAAATTGTAAATTTTTAGTGGTTAAAATCTTTCGTCGGGTCGAGGGTACCGTCGGTGTCGAGTCCAACACTGTCAGCACCGAATGCCAGAAAATTTCATATTTAAATTTTTTTTAATTTTCAATTTCCTATCGACTTACTCCAAAATTTTTAGTATTTTAAACACAAAATTTTATCTAACAATAATTCACAAAATATAACTTTTCACCAACACAAATTTTCACAAACAATAACAAACCAACTTTTATATATAAAAGGACGCTTTTTACAAACACATTTTTTTAATTACACAATCACACATATTAAACAAACTAATTATAACTCATCGTCAAAATCAAGCCACAACACTAAATGTTGTCATAAAACTATACACACAATAAAAGTTCAAAATTCTAAAGCAAAAAAAAAACAAACAAACGAAATTAAATCCACACAATTACACTAAATATATATAATGTTCTAAAATAGATAAAGAATTTAAAGTCTTCAATTATTATGCTTCTTCTTCAGTGCTTTCTCCTCCTCTGATATCTCCCATAGATTAGTCATATATGTTGTAGAAGGATAGGAACAAGAATTGATCTATCGAATTTTCTTCAATCCACCCATTTTCTTTAAACATCCAAACTAATCCTGCTTCAAAAGTTTCAGTGTGATCAAAATTTTCTTTCATTCTCCAATCTAAGTGATCAAAAAGTTATTTAAGATCTCCTACTACATTCATAATACTCTGAAGTTTCCTTTAAATTTTCTTCACTTTCTATTCCCAAGCAAATGAGCTTCCAACAGTTGGTGGTATTAATGGAGTTGAAGTATGTGAAGAATGATCTATGATGGCTTCTAATACGTCATTTATATTTCCACAAAAATTCTCATCTATAGGATTCATGGGCACCCAAGGTAACAAAGTCTTTTCCCAACTTTCATATGGAACTTGGGCTTGACTACAAATTGACCGACCTTTTTCTTTTTGTAAATCGACAATTACAAGAATTTGATGACGCTACTAGAAGATTTAAATTCCAGCAATGGTGTCAAATATTTTGACTGTGACTTTATATATATGTGTTTGATTTAATAAAGATGTATAGATATAATATTATATATGTTAAAAGTCTAAATTTGTCAACGCAAGTATACGTATCGCTCAAGTAACATAGGGCTCTAATGGAGTCCTAGTTATCGATCATACAGAGAGAAATAGAATACTACGGACTAAGGCTTAATAAAAAGTAGTACTTCAACTACAATGATGGCGTTCAATTTGCTTATCTGTCACTAATAGACAATTGAAATAAGTAGATAATTTGGATAACTAACAAATAACTAATGAAAGAAAATAGGGTTTAGTTTATGATATTCAATAAAAAAGAAAGTATCCTTCTCCTTGTTAAGAAATTAAAGTGAATGGATAAAATGAATTAGTTCAATTTATATTGTGCCAAACAGGAGCATACCGATTCTTTGCCCTTTGGTCCAGGCATAATGAACATTGACTAATCCTATGCTTGGTTACTGATTATGCGGCTAGACTGAGAGGATACCGGATCTCACTTCGAAGCTCCCATGTTCCCCTCACTTTATGGCTAACATCTACACATCAGCACCCAAACGATAGGACCGAATTGGGGATTTTAGTCTGTCACACCTGATGGCTAACATCTACACTTCAGCACCTAAACGATAGGACCGAATTGGGGATTTTAGTCTGTCACTCAAGATCTCCAATTGTACGCCAGATAGTAATATTTCCCTATTTATTTGCACCCAACTTCCAAGGGTTTTGACCTCCCTGAATCTAGTATGTAATCTTCACTTTAGTTGTAAAACTGAACATATTTTAACAAATCAATTGGCCAGATTGAAAGTAAATTAAGATTGAAGTGAAAAGATCATCACAGTTTCTTAAACATTTTCATGGCTTTACCAATTCAAATGACCATTTCACAAAACTCGAGAAAAAGAGAAAGACAGAGAAAACTACTAAGAACTCATGGGGAAAACACAACAAAACTCAGAATTCTTATGTAAAATCAAAGCCATATAAACTATAACAAGTAAATAACTTATCTCTAAATTTCTCCCCAAGAACACTCCTTGAAGTTCCTCTGAATCTCTTCCTTCCTTTACAGCACACGGAATTCCTCTTCGAAGTAGCAAGGAGGAAGAAATCTCTCACTTTTCCTCCATTCTTACAATTTCTTGAAGAATTCCTCACAGTTACAAGCTCTGGAAAGCTCTCTACACACTAATGGATCTATCTAACCTCCAAGACTCCTTTTTTTTGGCCAAAATCTTCTCTCTAAAGATGTGGATTTGTTTTCCCAAGAGTTGCTTATGCACCCCTCCAAAATCCGGCCTTATCCATTATAGAAGTACACATCACCGTTGATCCCGCCATCAGCGGCCTCGATGGCACCGTCGACGGCCTCGATGGTGTCGTGGGCGGCCTTCTGAAGATTTTTGTCCTGCAGCCTCAAGAAAAGCTCGCCCTCGGCGGCGTCGATGGCACCATCGGCGGCCTAGTGCAATTCTCTACATTTTGGTCCTTTTTGCTCCAAATTCGCTCTTTTTTGCATCTTTTGCTCCATTGACCTTAATTCATTTTTCCTGCAACAAAACATCAAAAATACCTTTATTTAAAGTGCAATATCATTAAAAATAATATAAAAGAGGTACGGAAAATCTTAACATATTTTACTTTGGTCCAAATCCCCCAAACATAACTATTACTTGTCCTCAAGTAATTTTAGTACTATATAAAAGTGATGATCTGCTGCAGTAATATTTTAATTCAGAAATACTATAAGTTCGATTTAGATAAATATCATAGTGAGATTTTTAGAAAAAAAATTAAGTAATTGAATTAACTCAGTAGCCATCAGATTATCTAGTCATCGAGTTTTAAGAGTTCTAGTTTTCTATTTATTTCAAGAATGACTATAGAATGCAATATTAAGTCACTTAGAATATCCATAAATATTCTATAAATAAGATCTATAAAGGTAAGAACTTCATGAAGGTAAGAACTTCATCCTCTGCCTTCTATAAAGGTAAGAACTTCATGAGAACTCTATTAGTAAAAAGATCTATTCCATAAATATAAGTTCAGGTTTTCCCTTTAGGTAGGTCCAGTGAAGCCAAATTTTGATTAGGCATATTCTCAAGCTTCTCTTCACTTTCATTTTTCTTTCTTTTTTTCTTTTTCATTTGGATTTTTTTCAATCCTTTCTTTTTCCTTTTTTTTCCAAGTGAGGATTACTATATCTGGATAGCCTTTAAGGATTTTGAACTTCACTTTTCTTTCCCTAAATTTGAAACTCAAAGCATTTCTTACCTTATAAATATTTTATAGTTTTCACATCATATAATCCCAATCTTTTCTTCTCAAGTGAATTTCCAGATTCTTAATACTTCAAAATATTGTTTCCTTTACTTTCAATAGTTAACTATAATCTTATTCTCTTACACTAAATATTGTAAGTTACAAAATTAATTTTCATTACAAAAATATTTCTTTAAATCTACCAAAATACTTAAATAGTTACAAAAATATAGTTAGCTGAATTAAATTCACTACATATAATCATATAAATAATTTATAAAAATATTAAAATAGATGACATCTAATAGTTAATCATTTTCTTCCCTTCCCTAAACTTAAATTTTTAAATATGAAATAAAGTTGGAAAGAAAATACCATAAATATAAATCATACCTCAGTATTGTAGGCATCTTTATCATTCTGAAATTTCTGCAGGCCTTCTCAAATTTTTACTTCACCTGGTCAGAAATATTAGGAGCTTTATACACATATAAATCATTAGAGGGATTTTTGGGAAATGAAATTTTGAAATAAGTATAAAAATTAAAGCAAAAACATACAACATTTCCTAACACAATTACAATGCTAAACAACAAAAATACTGAAATGAAAAGAAATATCACATCGCATTACAATGCATAAAGTACTGAGCAACATCTACAACTTACACATGCACATTTTTACTACCACATTACACATTTACAACAATAAAATTATCTAAGATTACATGAAATAAAAAATACAAAAATAAGTACATCAACTTCATTCTAAATATCAAAATCACAAGCTATTTCATCGTCTCCTTGTTCAGTTAGTGGATTGGGTTGATATTAAGTATATCGAGGGCATTCAGGAAATGTAACATCAGGCTCTCCCCTGTAGTGTCGGGCCTTAGCGTCATAATAAGCTATCTCAAAATCGGAATGCCTCTACAAGTACTCACTATCATAATCATGTCGACGTTCTAAACCTCCAATCCTTTCATTTATTAAATCTATGCTCTTCCTCTACAAGGTCAACTCATTCATCAAATCTGTTAAGGTAGGGGAGCTGGAAGGAGGAGGAGGGTCATAACTTGTAGAGGGGACATCTCCACTGGTAGAAGGTTCCTGACTCCTACTTCCAGTTCTCCATTTCTCATGGGATACATAAGTCTTCAAATTAGATTTACTAATTGTTTCATAGGGTGAACCCATTCTTCCTCTCCAGTTTCCACTCCAGAAAGTTGGCAAAGTGCATAAATAAGTCCAGGATGTCCTAGACCTCCACTAGTTTCACTTCTTTCTATAGTCAATATATTCTTGAGAATTATTCTTCCCACATTTATAGTTTTATTATTCTGAATACAAAAATAATTCTCCCCACATTTATAGTTTTATTATTCTGAATACAAAAATTCAGAATAGCTCTATCTCTAGTTAACTCACTATTGTGATAAGTCGGTAATAGAGTAGAGGAAATGAAATAGTGTCACGCCTTAGAGGTGGCATAAAACATGGAAGCAGAAAAGTTTACCCATTCTCGCTGCTTTATCTTCTCCTTTCCTTTCCCATCAGTGAGAAAGTTAATTACATCATTGAGGGGGCCTTCCATTGTACTAAACGATTCATAGTGGCAGTGGTAAGAATCTGGGACTTCAAAGAAAGTGTTAATGCATGCGGAGGTAAATTTCATAGAATATAACATCACATTTATATATAAATTTCAAGGGGTACATTAAACGTTACATAACACACCTAAATTTTGTATTTTCTTAACCTCAATACATTAATTCAGCGTCGCAATCCAAACCACAACACTCAAAATGCTGAAAAAAAACATCCTATGCTTAGTCTCAACTATATAGAGATCTATAAGCATAATTCTAAAGTGAAGCAAATATAAAGTTTAAATCTAAATACATATATACATAAAGGTAGCATAGTAAATCTGCTACTCGTCAGATTCTGTGCTTGTTTCTCCTTTGAGATCACCTATTGATTGAACATGAACGAAGAGGTTATAGAAGGGTCGGAAAGGAAATTCTTCAGTTGAACCCTCCTAAATTAATTTCATCCTCCTCATCAGTCGTATCAAGTTATCTTCTAAATGTCCAAAATGATCAAAATGTTCTTTCATCCTCTAGTCTAAATGATCAAAGAAATTGAAGATATTGTTAATTATATTCATCACATTTTGTACCTCCTTTTCCAATTTCTTGATTCGACACAGGATCACCAAAGACTTATCCGGAACTAAGGGTTGAACTGGAAGTGAATTCTGAGATGATTGATCAACTATCATGGCCATGTCATTTTCATCTTCAAATGATGAAATCCAAAGGTTTCCAAGGTAGCAGTACCTTTTTCCCAGTTTTCATAGGATACTTGAGACTGGGTGCAAAGTGAGAAAATTATGGAAGGATGTCCAGGCCCATAAGTTGATCTGTGAACGATCAGGCCTAAAATTGACTTCACAATTACAGATCCAATATAAATCGACAATCCCCTTTGGATGTAGTAATTCAGAATAACACTTTTTATAGAAACCTTACCAACCTTCATTGTCGGTAACAGTTTTGCAAAAATGAAGAAGTGCCAGTGTTTAGAGACGTGATTCAAAAGTGTTGAAGAAAAACAAACATACCCGTACTCTCGCATTTCCCAATCGTCAGTTTCATCCGTCAAATACTGGTAAATTTCATTCGTCTGGTTTCTTGTTGGGACAAAATTGGAATAGTGGTAGACAAGAACATTCTCTATCATATATAACTTTTTGATCCATGCAGGAGTGAAAGTAATCCATCTTTCTTGCACATAAATAACTCCTTGGTTGATTCCATGTAAATTTGCATAAAATTCTTTTACCACATGAACTACCACAGCGGCAGTAGTGTAGCACAGCACTTTCCATCTTTGCCTCACTATCATTTCTTCAATGTCTGTCGTGGAATTATTCAATCCGCGATTCACGAATCCTCGT
Organism: Phalaenopsis hybrid cultivar; assembly: GCA_002079205.1. Lineage (NCBI taxonomy): Eukaryota > Viridiplantae > Streptophyta > Magnoliopsida > Asparagales > Orchidaceae > Phalaenopsis > Phalaenopsis hybrid cultivar. The sequence continues at coordinate 118,940 of JXCR01148957.1, forward strand.
TCTTTGATTAATCTTTTCTTCGTCAGCAACTAGCGTTTCCGCACTAATGAACTTTCACCGATTGAAAAATTGCATTTTGGGATTATCAGGTGAATTGGACACCATAGGAATGAAGTTGACAGAGTTTTCTTCATTCTTGGGGAGAAAATATGAACTAAAGTTTGAATTTTTAAGTTTAAAAAGACTATTCCCGCCCAAAAACCTTCAAAAATCGCTCATCGGACACAAGAAACCACCTCTCACCGGTCTCGCTGTCGGCGGCGTCCATGGCACCGTCGGCGCGCCTCTGTATTAATTTTTTCTTGACTCTAGGGAAAAACCCGTCATTGGAGCCGTCTTGGGCGCCGTCGGCGCCCAAGGCAAAATTTTCACAATTTCGCTCAGGTTCGAATGTGTTTCAATTTTTCTTAATAGATCGAATTCCTAAGATGTTTTAAGGGTAAATAAGAGTAGTAGAGCTTAATACTACTATAAACTAGCGATAAATTTAAATAAAAACTACTATAATTACAAATAAAGTAAAGATAAATGTGCGTTGCCTCCCATAAAACACTTGGTTTAACGTCGTCAGTCTGACCTATTTCGGTGTTATTCAGGTTGACTGATCATTAAAACCTCTTTAAAATTTGGTCTGTTACCCTCATAATAATTATTCAGGTTGACTGACCATTAAAACTTTAGGTTGACTGATCATTAAAACCTCTTTAAAATTTGGTCTTTTACCCTCATAATATGGTTTTAATCTATGTTCCATTTACTTTAAATCTTTTCGTTTTCTGATCTTCAATTTCAATAGCTCTGTAAGTATAAACTTGAGTCACAGTAAATGACCCTAACCAATGAGACTTCAATTTCCTAGATTTCAACAGCTCCGTAAGTATAAACTTGAGTCATAGTAAAGGGTCCTAACTAACGAGACTTCAATTTCTCTGATTTCAACAGTTCCATAAGTATAAACTTGAGTCACAGTAAATGACCCTAACCAACGAGAATTCAATTTCCCAGGGAATAACTTCAGCCTTGTATTGTAAAACAAAACTTCTTGTCTTGGTTCAAAGTTCTTTTGGTTAATCTTCCGATCATGCCATAACTTTAGCTTTTCCTTAGAAATTCTGTCATTATCAAAAGATTCATTTCTTAATTCTTTCAATTCATTTAATTGTAACAATCTCTTCTTACCAACATTTTTCAAATTATAATTGAATTCTTTAATCACCCAATAAGCTTTATGCTCCAATTCTACTGGTAAGTGACAAGTCTTTCCAAAAATCAGTCTGTTAAGGATGTTTTATGCTCCAATTCTACTGATAAGTGACAAGTCTTTCCAAAAATCAGTTTGTAAGGAGTCAATCCAATAAGAGTTTTATAAGCAGTCCTGTAAGCCCATAATGTGTTATCCAGTCTAGTGGACCAATCGACTGTAGGAGTTTTATAAGAAGTCCTGTATGCCCATAATGCGGTATCCAATCTAGTAGACCAATCAATTCTACTAGGGTTTACAATCTTTTCAAGTATTAGTTTAATCTCTCTATTAGAAACTTGAGCTAATCCACTGGTTTGGGGGTGACAAGCAGTAGAGATCTAATGAAAAATATTAAAATTTTCTATCAATCTCTGAATATATTTATTCCTAAAATGGGATCTTCCGTCAGAAATAATCATCCTAGGCATTCGTTTTCTAGTGAAAATATTTTTCATTAAAAATCTTGAAACACTTTTAGCATCACAGCGAGGTAAAGTTTGTGCTTCAATCCACTTAGAGACGTAGTCTACTGCAATTTATATATATAAGTTCCCAAATGAAGGAATAAATGGTCCCATAAAATCTAATCCCGAAACATCAAAGATCTCAACTTCCAATATGAAATTTAGAGGCATTTCATTTCTTCTAGATATATTGCCTACTCGTTGACATCGATCACAAGTTTTTATATATCTATAAACATCTCTAAATATAGTAGGCCAATAAAATTCAGCTTGTAAAATTTTATAAGCAGTTTTATCGCTCCCAAAATGTCCTCCAAATTCAGAATCATGACATTTTTGAATGATCAGTTCAATTTCTTCATAAGGTACACATCTTCTTATAATGAGATCCTTACATTGTTTGTATACATAAGGCTCATCCCAAAAATATGCTTTCAAATCATGAATGAATTTTTTTTTGTTGCAATGTTAGCATAGGTGGCAAAATATCACTTACAATAGAATTAACAATATCAACATACCATGGTATATTCCACCCACTAACATTATAAAGTTGTTTGTCAGGAAAATTGTCTGTAATTTCATTGTCTACATCAGATAATTCATGATTTTCTAATTTTGACAAATGATAAGCAATTTGATTATCAGTTCCCTTTCTATCAATAACTACAAGATCAAATTCTTGCATCAATAGTATCCATCTAATCAACCTCGGTTTGGCATCCTTGTTTTGCTTCAGATATTTAATAACAGAGTGATCAGTATACACAACACATTTAGCTCCAATTAAATAAGCTCGAAATTTGTCTAAAGCATATACACTGGCGAGTAGCATTTTTCCAGTAATAATATAGTTAAATTGAGCATCATTAAGAGTTTTACTAGCATAGTATATCACTTTACAAACCTTTTCATTTCTTTGTCTAAGAAAAGCTCCAATAGCATAATCACTAGCATCACACTTCAGTTCAAATGGTTTCTCCCAGTTAGGTGAAACTATAATAAGTGTTGTGATTAATTTTTCTTTTGTTTCAACAGTCACTCCTCCTTTCTTCGGTACACAATGAATTGGACTTAATCTGAAATAGGATATATAATTCTAATGTCTAACCATTTCAAAATTTCCTTTTTTACAACTTCTTTCATTATAGGGTTTAATCTCCTTTGTGGATCAACTCTTGGTTTATATTTTTCATCTAATATAATTTTGTGCATGAGTTTAATCTCCTTTATGGATCAACTCTTGGTTTATATTGTTCATCTAATATAATTCTGTGCATACATATCGAAGGATTGATTCCTTTAATATCCACTAAGTTTCAACCAAAAGCTTTCTTATATCTTTTTAATGTATCTAACAGTTTTTGTTCTTGTAAAACATTTAATTCTGAAGATACAATAACAAGTAATGTAAATGAGTCTCCCAAAAACACATACTTCAAGTGGTTAGGCAATGTCTTCAACTCAAGTTCAGGTTGTTTTATAGTTGATGGAAATAGATTCTTATCAGCATTTTCTATAATATCCAACATCTCAAATTTTTCCTGAACATAGTCTAATTCTTCATTTTCTAATTTTTCCAGAATAATTTCATCATTTTCTTCAAAATGCTTTTCTTTTTCAAAATACCTTTTATTTTCAAAATGTTTTTTAAAATGTTCATTCAGTAGATGTTCAATAATTTCCATGCGGAAACATTCATTATCTCTCTCAACAGCAGGATATTTCATAGATTTCACAATGTTAAAAGTTACTTCTTGATCATTTACTCTCATAGTTAACTCTCCGTTTTGAACATCTATCATAGCTTTTCCAGTAGCTAAAAATGGTCTCCCTAAAATGATAGGTATTTCTTTATGTTCCTACATATCCAAAACAATAAAATCCACAGGAAAGATAAATTTGTCAACTTTTACTAACACATCTTCTATAACTCCTTTAGGATATGTAACTGATCGATCTGCCAATTAAAGAGTTATAGAAGTAGGTGAGACTTCTCCTAATCCTAGTCTTTTGAAAATTGATAGAGGCATAAGGTTAATGCTGGCTTCCAAATAAAATAAAGCTATTCTATATGAAACAACCAAAATCTTTTAATTTTTCAGGAAGCTTTTTCTGAATAATTGCACTACACTTTTCACCAAGTGCAACAGTTTTGTTATCCGTGAACTTCCTTTTTTTGTTCAGAATATCTGTAAAAAATTTCACATAATTGGGCATCTGCTCTAATGCTTCTACGAAGGGAATATTCACCGTTAACTTCATAAGAATTTCTAAAAATTTTGAAAATTGTTTATTCTGTTTATGTTGCTTCAATCTTTGAGGAAACGGTGGTGGAGGTTCTTCCACAGTAATTTTCATTGGTGTATATGGATACTCTAAATCTAGGTATTCATGATCCTTTTCCTTTTCGGTATCCACTTTCTCTTTTTCAGTTTCTATTTCTTGTTGCACTCTTGTCTCCAGTTCTTTTCCACTTCATAATTGAATCGCCTTAATTTGTTGTTTTCCTAGATCTTTAGGATTTGGTTCCACAATACTTGGAAAAGTTCCTAATGTTCGGTTACTAAGTGCAGTAGCGATATGCCCTAATTGGTTCTCAATATTCTTAATAGCAGTTCCTTGATGTTGTAATTGATTTCCATGAATCTGTAATTATTGACCCATGTTTAATATCAGCTCTTCCATAGATAACTTCTTCTCCTTAATTTGAGTGCACTGTTAAATCTTGAAGGATAAGAAGGTCTATAGTTAACATTTCCTTGGTTGGATGAATTTCTAATTGTTGACCCATGTTTAATATCAGCTCTTCCATAGATAACTTCTTTCCTTAATTTGAGTGTTACACAATTGTGGACCCATGTTTAATATCAGCTCTTCCATAGACAACTTCTTCTCCTTAATTTGAGTGTTACTGTCTGGAGGATAAGAAGGTCTATAGTTAACATTTCCTTGGTTGGATGATTTTCCTAATGGGTTCACTATGTTTAACATCAGCTCTTCCATAGACAACTTCTTTTCCTTAAATTGAGTGTTACTGTTAAATCCTGGTGGATAAGAAGGTCTATATTTATTATTTCCTTGGTGGTTGAATGTCCTAATGGGTTTACTGAGTTGTTTGCCCATTGTTGATTTGTAGAATAATTATTATTCCAATTAAAATTTGGATGATTCCTCCAACCTGGGTTATAATAGATCGAATATGGGTTGTTGGGTCTATTAATAACATTTAAGGTTTCATATGAAGGTTGAACATCGACAAATTGCCCAGATGAATTTTCTTCCATCATAGGAGGTGTTGAAGAATCATTCATCCCATAATGATCTAATTTCTTTGATATTGCAACAATTTGCGAAGCTAACATAGATATTGCATTAGAATCATGGATACTAGCTACTCTTTAAGGATTTACTCACTCAGAGGGCCATTGAAAATTATTCGCAGCCATTTCTTCTATTAATGAATAAGCCTCATCAAAAGGTTTTGACATTAAAGAACCACGAGCTGCAACATCTATAATCGATCTAAGAGTTCCCACTAATCCATTATTAAAGGTTTGATTTATTAATCAGTTTGGTAACGAATGTTGAGTGCATTTCCTAAGAAGATCTTTAAATCTCTCCCAAGCTTCATATATTGACTCTCCATCAATCTGACAGAATGATGTTATGTCATTTCTTAGTTTAGCAGTCTTGGATGGACGGAAATATTTGGATAGAAATTTCTATGACAGTTCTCCCCAAGTTCTAATAGATCCAGGTGCTAACGAGTTTAAGCACATCTTAGCCTTATGCCTCAGTGAAAAAGGAAAAAGTCTAAGTCTAATAGCATCATTTGAGACTCTATCATATTTAAAAGTAGCATATAGTTCTGAAAAACAATTGAGGTGTAACTCAAAATATTCATTTGGTGTACCTCCAAATTGATTATTTTGTAACATTTGGATAATAGCAGGTTTAAGCCCAAATGAATTAGCAGAACATCAGGATTTTGGATAGATTAGTGAACTTCATCTGCTGTAGGATTTGCATAATCTTTTAAGGGTCTAGGTTGGTGTTCATTCTCTATTCCTTGATTGTTCATAATATTTTCCATTGTATCATAATTTGTAAGTTTTCTTTTTAATTTTCTAATTTTTCTAACAGTTTGTTCTAATTCCGAATCGTATGGTATAAGATTTTCAGGTCCAAATTTGCGCATACAATTTAAAATTAGTTCTTAGTAATATAATTAAAAATATAAATATAAATATATAAATATATAGATAAGTTGCAATTTAAAGTAATTTTTTTTAATAATTCTAATATGTCTGTTACTCTTAAAATTATCCCTGGCAACGGCGCCAAAAACTTGACCAACCTTTTTCTTTTGTAAATCTACAATTATAAGAATTTGATGTCGCTACTAGAAGATTTAAATTCCAGCAACGGTATCAAAATCTTGACTGTGACTTTTTATATATGTGCTTGATTTAATAAAGATGTATAGATATAATATTCAATAATGTCAAAGTCGAATTTGTCAATGCAAGTATAGTATCTCTCAAGTAATATAAGGCTCTAATGGAGTCCTAGTTATCAATCCCACAGGGAGGGAGAAATAAAATACTATAGACTAAGGCTTAATAAAAATTAATACTTCAACTACAAAGACGATGTTCAATTTGCTTATCTGTCACTAATAAGCAATTGAAATAGGTAGATAATTTGGATAACTAATAAATAACTAATGATAGAAAGTAGGGTTAAATTTGTGATATTCAATATATAAGAAAGCATCCTTCTCCTTGTCAAGAAATTATAGTGAATGAGGTTTAATTTGTGATATTCAATATCTAAGAAAGCATCCTTCTCCTTGTCAAGAAATTATATTGAATGGATTGAGGTTTTTAATGTGATATTCAATATATAAGAAAACATCCTTCTCCTTGTCAAGAAATTATAGTGAATGGACTGTGATATTCAATATATAAGAAATCATCCTTCTCCTTGTCAAGAAATTATAGTGAATGGATAAGTGAATTAGTTCAAATGTATATTGTGTCAAATAGGAGCATACCTATTCTTTACCCTTGGGTCCAGGCATAAAGAACATTGGAATCATTCTCCTTGTCAAGAAATTATAGTGAATGGATAAAGTGAATCAGTTCAAATTATATTGCGCCAAATAGGAGCATACCTATTCTTTACCCTTTGGTCCGGGCATAAAAAACATTGACTAATCATTTGGTCCAGGCATAAAGAACATTGACTAATCCTATGCTTGGTTACTGATTCTGCGGCTAAATATTCTTTACCCTTTGGTCCAAGCATAAAGAACATTGACTAATCCTACACCTTGTCAAGAAATTATAGTGAATGGATAAAGTGAATCAGTTCAAATTATATTGTGCCAAATGATATATAAGAAAGCATCCTTCTCTTTGTCAAGAAATTATAGTGAATGGATAAAATGAATTAGTTCAATTTATATTATTGTCAAGAAATTATAGTGAATGGATAAAATGAATTAGTTCAATTTATATTGTGCCAATAGTTTCTCCCTGTCAAGAAATTATAGTGAATGGATAAAGTGAATTGGTTCAAATTATATTGTGCCAAATAGGCACCTATTCTTTACCCTTTGGTCCTGACATAAAGAACATTGACTAATCCTACGCTTGTTTACTGACTATTCTTTACCCTTTGGTCCAGGCATAAAAAACATTGACTAATCCTACACTTGTTTACTGAATCTGCGCTTTACCTTTTCGTCCAGGCTTAAAGAACATTGACTAATCCTATGCTTGGTTACTGATTCTGCGGCTAGGCTAGGAGGATACCACCTCTCACTTCGGAGCTCCCACGTTCCCCTCGCTTGAGGGCTAACATCTACACTTCAACACCCATGGAGCTCCCACGTTCCCCTCACCTGAGGGCTAACATCTACACTTCAACACCCAAACGATAGGACGCTCCCACGTTCCCCTCACCTGAGGGCTAACATCTACACATCAGCACCCAAATGATAGGAACGAATTGCGGATTTTAGTCTGTCATTCTAAAATCTCTAATTCTACGCGTGATAGTAATATTTCCCTATTTATTTGCACCCAACTTTCAAGGGCTTTGACTTCCTTGAATCTTGGAGGTAATCTTCACTTTAGTTATAAAAATAAACATATTTTAACAAATTAATTGGCCAGATTGAAAGTAAATTAAGATTGAAGTGAAAAGATCGTCACAATTTCTTAAAAATTTTCATGGCTTTACCAATTAAAATCACCATTTCACAAATCTCGAGACAAGGAGAAAGACAGAGGACATTACTTAAAACTCATGGAGAAAGCACAACAAAACTCAGTATTCATATATAAAATCAAAGCCATACAAACTATAACAAGTAAATAACTTATCCCTAAATATCTCCCAAAGAACACTCTATGAAGTTCCTCTAAATCTCTTCCTTTCTTTACAGCACATGAAATTCCTCTTCGAAGTAGCAAGGAGAAATAAATCTCTCACTTTCCCTCCACTCTTATATTTTGTTGAAGAATTCCTCATAGTTACACGCTCTAGCAAGCTCTCCACACACTAATGGATCCTATCTAACCTCCAGGACTCCTCTATTTTTGGCTAAAATCTTCTCTTTAAAGATGTGGATGAGTTTTCCGAAGAGTTGCTTATGCACCCCTCCCAAATTCGGCCTTATCCATTGTACAAGCGCACTTAACCGTCGATCCCGCCGTCGGCAGCCTTGATGGCTCCGTCGGCGGCCTTCTTGAGATTTTTATCCTATAGCCTTGTGAAAAGCTCGTCAACGGCGGCATTGATGGCGCCGTCGGCACTCTAGTGCAATTCTCCAAATTTTGGTACTTTTTGCTCCAAATTCGCTCCTTTTTGCATCTTCTTGCTCCATTGACCTTACTTCATCATTCCTGCAACAAAACATCTAAAATACATTTCTTTAAAGTACAATATCATTAAAAATATTATAAAAGAGGTTCAAAAATTTGAACTTATTTTACTTTGGTCACAAATAAAAAAGATGGTAGATGGATGCCTAAGTCCATAAATTGGTTCATTAGTAAGGATACCCATAAAAGATTTAAATATAATGGACCCTATAACAATGGGTTTTTCCATTTGAATGCAATAATTTAAAATTGCAAATTTTTTGGTGACTCTACTAATTTTCATAGTAGGGAGTAATTTTGCAGCAATAGAGAAATGTCATTGCTTTGAATCAGATTAAGTAATGAAGTGGAGAAACTAACATATCCTTCATCTCGTATTTCCCACATATCACTTTCATCCTTCAGAAGATTATACATGTCTTGCAACAAATCTCGTGTAGGAATGAAGTTTGTATAATGACAAATTAGAATGTTGTCAACCATATACAATTCATTAATCCTTGCAAGAGTAAATGGTACAACATTACCTTGTACGAAGACAACACCTTGAGTAATTCCATGTAAGTTTGCATAAAACTCTTTCACCACAGAAACGACAACCGCAGATGTAGTAACAAAAACTTCCCAACACCTTTGCATAATGATTTTATCAAACAGAATAGTAGGATTGATCACTCCATTATTAACAAATCCTCTTTCCTTGATCAATCTCCTCTTTGTAATAGCTTTATGGTATAATCACTGCGCGTCAAAACTAATAAAATTTCTTTTGTTAAAAACACCATACCACAAAGTATTTCTGGAATTGGAAGCCATGAAATCCAAAAATAGGAAGTTACTAAGCCTTTTTAAACTCATGTCGGCGGCTATTATGAAGTGAAATCACACCAAAACCTGCCAAAAATCATCTAAAACCGTCCAATCACACTCGGCACATTTTTTTTATTCAATTCAATTCCAAATTTTCCTCCAATACCAATATTTGTCTTAATTTATAATAGATGTAATTTTGTAGGACTATTATCTACTAATATATAAGACACTTAACAAACTAAATAGTATTACATAACAATATAAGCATGGGTTACCTCTCACAATGCGCTTGGTTTAACGTCGTCAGCTCGACATACCATTTGTTTAGTTGGGTTGACTTAACATTAAAACTTCTTTAAATTGAAGTATGTGCCCTTCATAATAATGTTTCAAACAATGCTCATTAACTTTAAATATCTTTCCAGAGTTAGGATCTTTAATAACAACAGTTCCATAATGATAGAGTTTAATCACTTTAAATGGTCCTAACCATCTGGATTTTAGTTTTCCTAGAAATAATCTCAATCATGTATTTATTGTCCTCACCTTTGGTTGAGGTCTAGAAACTTCTTTAGTAGCCTAGGTCTAGCCATAGGACTTTCTTACTGACTAGTCCTAGAAAACTAGAAAAGGTACCCCCAGCATTAGAAACTCAAAACTCTTCTCTTTACTCAACTTGAAGTTCCACATATTGTTCCTAACCTCTAGCACTTAGTAGGTAAGATAATTATGAGGGAACTCAAGGAGAGTTCCTATAGGGCTACTTGGCCTTAGGATTGACCCTATGTGTTGGTTTGGAGCTAAGGTATATAATACCTTCACAATACCTTGGTTAAGACCAATACATAAGGACCCAAAATGGGAATTTTATTGATCCATGGTTCTTTTAGAATGGATATATATCCAATTCTACTTGAAATGCTCATTTTGGGTCTTTTGCCCCAGACACCCCCAAGTTACCTAACTGCCCCTGAAATCCCAATCTTGGCTAAGTAACCAAATCACATCAATTAGACTTATAACCATGCCAATTGACCCAAAGAAATGTTGTATTTGCTTCATAGCAATATTTTACATCAAATTTGACCATAAATTTGCATTGGTAAAACCTTTTGATCATCAATTTGATTTAAAATCCAATCCCCAAATTAGCCCCAATATTGGCTAACACCCCAAATCTCAACAATTGAATGCCATAAACCTTCCCAAATTAGCCCCAATATTGGCTAACACCCCAAATCTCAACAATTGAATGCCCTAAACCTCTAAATTAGCCCCAAATTTGGCTAACACCCCAAATCTCAACAATTGAATGCCTTAGATCTCAAACAAAATTCCCAAGATTAGCCCCAATATTGGCTAACACCCCAAATCTCAACAATTGAATGCCTTAGACCTCAAATTAAAGTTTTGTTGAAAATCCTTTGTGAGGTCATTTGTGACCAAACACAACAATCAATTTGAGCTCTCAATATTGGCTAACACCCCAAATTTCAACAATTGAATGCCTTAGACCTCAAATTGGCATCCAATTGGCTAACACCCCAAATTTCAACAATTGAATGCCTTAGATCTCAAATTGGCATCCAATTTTAGTTGAAAATCCTTTATAAGGTCATTTTTTACCGAACACAACAATCAATTTGAGCTTAGCCCAAATTTTAAAATCCTTTTTGAGATCATTTGTGACCAAACACAACAATCAATTTGAGCTTAGTCCAAAGCTAGCTAAAGTTTGACCCAAATTAGCCCCATATGCCTAATTTGGGTCTAAATCCAAATTTCATCAAAATTCCACTAAATTCACTACCAAATTGATTTCAAAATGACTTTCATCCTTCATGAATTTTGTTCATCATGATGTTTTACAACCAACATAATAATCAATTTGGACTTAGCCCATGGCTAGCCCATGTTTGACCCAAACATAGCCCAACATGCTTAAAACGGGTCAAAAATAAAAAATCCACCAAATTGATTAACCAATTGACCTCAAAATGACTTTCACCCTTCATGAAAGTTGTTCCTCATAGTCTCTTACACCAAATGTCATATTTAATTAGGCCAATTGACATGTCTAACCTAGTCCAAATACAAGATTTGGTCATATGCTCCTTCTTGGACTTATGGCCAAATCCAAACCAATTGAGCCTGATATGGTCAAATGAGCCTTTCCTTAACTCATCCTAGACTCTAGAGTTGAGTTAAAAACCAGCCACTAACCCATGATTAAGCTTGATAATTATCTCATGGGTAAATTTTTATTTTTACTTTTAAGGGGATAAAGAGAGGGTTAAATGAAAATACTTGCTATACCACATGTCAATACTCTATGGTGCCATTTTTACTGCTCATTATAAGCTTTAAATATGATCCAACCCTTGGTTAACCACTTTAACCCAAGCTAAAGCCCAAAACTGTGAGCCCCCACATGGACAATACCCAAATTCATGCCATGAAGCCACCTTAGCCCAAATTGAGCTGAGAGCTCCTCTGCTTAACACCTAAGCAGTGCAGCTAACCCCTCAATTGGCGAGCCAAGCTTCCCCTTGGCCAATTTCTATAAAATGCACCCCACGACCATGAATAGTGTGTCGCAAAAAAAAAATTAACCAAGGCCTCCCAAACTCCTCAGAGAGATTTCTAAGAGTCCCTTAGCACATTACAATCCATTTCCCTCTCCCAATTCCACCACAGAAATCCAATTTTGAGTTTGAATTCCTGCCCGAAACCAGGAAAAACTTCAATTTAAACATACACAGCACCAAACTTCAAATAAATTGGCTTTACACCTTCACAACAGTGAAGGAAGCCAAACCCCCATCAATTCCCCCTCTGAAATAGCCTCTCATTCAACCAACATCCAAAATTGGCTGTGGTCGAAATCATATATAGGCCTTACACGAGAGCTAGAGGCTTCATCCCTAAGCTCTTTGGGAGCCAACAAAGGTGTGAAGAATCTCTGATTGAGGCATAACCTCTCGGAGCAAAGGTATAACCTCCCTCACTCTCCTGAGCCTTCGCAAGCTCTCCATTTATGATGGCTTAATTTCATAGCATGTTTATCATATGAATGTGTTTGTCTCTTCAAGACTAACAATTTAAAAAAATCATCAAAATCCATTAATAAACGAGAGAGATATTAAGGTTTTAAGTTGGACGGCTCTCGGTTAAGTCCATCAAGGACGATGAACGGATGTCATCCATTCTCGCGTGTATTGAATGGACGGCGGTGATCAAGCCGGATGATCCTCTGCAACGATACGACGGGCCGCGTGGCAGCTGACTCAGAAGGTGGTGTCGAATAGAAGCACGCCGCGTGGCTGTTTGACGGATCCGATGATCCAGTCAGCCCGTGGTTTGAATAAATAAATAGGNCTTGGGTCCTTTGCCCCAGACACCCCCAAGTTACCTAACTGCCCCTGGGATCCCAATTTTGGCTGAATGACCAAATCATCAATTGGACTTATAACCATGCCAATTGACCCAAAGAAATGTTGTATTTGCTTCATAGCAATATTTTACATCAAATTTGATCATAAATTTGCATTGGTAAAACCTTTTGATCATCCAATTTGGTTTAAATCCAAAACCCCAAATTAGCCCAAATATTGGACACCCCAAATCTCAACAATTGAATGCCCTAAACCTCAAATTGGCATCCATTTTTTGTTGAAAATCCTTTGTGAGGTCATTTTTGACCAAACACAACAATCAATTTGAGCTTAGTCCAAATCTAGCTCAAGTTTG